>OU745316.1:0-7500 GCA_916618145.1 Emmelina monodactyla | reverse complement strand
AGTGAGTCCCATTTTCGTCGGATTGTGCATGAGCTGTCGAAGGCGTTGTGGTCCACGAGGTCGAGTTTTGCAGTCGTGCAGTTGCGGCAGCTGGGCGGGGCTCCGGCGGCGCGCAGTTCACAAGTCGCCGCCAGGTGTGTTCCGCCACAGTGACTGCATAGGTCCACTGCCTCAGTGCATAGCTTACGGCCATGACCGTAAGCCAGGCACCGAGAGCACTGGACTAGAGGGCTTTGGTCTGCCGCAACTACACGCTGCAAGTCCACGTGGACTTTCCCCACTTCAGTGATTTTTTGCCATATAGGGGGCGTTACTTCCACCACTATATGGCATACGTGGGGGTTCCGGGTCTTCTTTCTGTACTTGACTACCAGCTCTTTGGTGTCCAAGGTGCCAATTATGTGTTGGTTCTGGGTTCTGATTGACTGTAGCACATCTTCGTCAGAATTCGCCGAGAGGACGTGCTTCAGGACGATGAGGGGATTTCTATTCCTGGCCTCTTCGACCAGGAGCCCCTTGTTGGACTGTCTGATCCTGTCCATCACTCTCTGGCGTTCTTCTTTTGTGCTACAGCCAATCACAACCTTCTGGTCCTTGGCCTTGCGCACAGAATCGACCCGGATTCCGGAGGACCGAGCGTCGACGGCTGTGCGGATGGTGTTCATGACGTCTCCGCTCGTGTCCTCCACGCGCTCCGACGACACAATGCAGCTATGCATTTGCGGCAGATGGACGTCCGCTTTTGTGCTTGCTGTGGGTGTTGGTTTTGTGGCTGTGGCTTCAGCGTATGACAGCCTTTCCACAACCTCGGTCAGTTTTTGGCACTTCTGTTCCAATTGAGACTCTATGCGTTGCAGGTTTTGTGTTGAGGCACCGTCGTCAGTACTCCCCAGACTTTTGGCGGCGGACAGGAACTCCTCCATCTTCTTTTGGTTCTCCTCGAACATCTTTTCTATTCTAGGAATGAGGGTCCGCTCGACCACGTCTGAGCCAGATGTTGGTTGGCTCCCGTGCTCAAGCAGGTCCCCAATCCTTTTTACCACATATTCCAGGTAGTCGGCGTTATTGTTGACTCCTGTTTTTACACTGGTTCTGATATTCCCAGACTGGAGAATGAGACTTTTTATGTCCATCGCGAGTGCCTTGAGATGGCTTAGGCACTCAGCGATTGAGCCCAGCTCTGGGAATTGTGGCAGGGAGGATGATACCGTCTTTTTTATAGCTTTTGTAGCCTTGGTCACATTTGCACTCTTCAAGACCCGAGTCTGACTCAGGTCCTCCGTGGACTCGATTCGGTCAATGCTGGTTCTGACCTTGCTGGTTCCAGCTTTAGCCGAGTCCACGGATGACCTGCGGGTAGGAGAAGGAGACCTGAGCATTTTGGGGAGATTTATTTATACAGCTGTAAAGAGGCTGTATAAATAGTCAAAAGTAAAAGATAAAATTAAATAAATAAGACAAAGAAATAACGACAAATTACAGAATAATTAAAATTGTATATAACTAAAACTACTTAAAACTAACACACTTTTTCTTTTTTACAGGTGCCGGGATCCGGATGGAGTTGGATGCAGCCGGGCGAACGTCAAGGACAACACAGGTGAGTGTATTCAGGTACGTATTAAGGTGAGTATATATACTATTTTCTATTTTATATAATTATGTATATATTTATATGCAGTCAGGTACGTTTTTGTTTCACAGTCACAAAAGTGAAAACCGTTTTCAACTATCACTTCCGGTTCGGAAGTTATCGTCCTTTTACTGTTGCTTAAACTGAACCGAGTTGATATACCCACGGCAATAAAGGGAGGGTGGGCGGGCTATTTTTTGCGGTTTTTCGCGATTTTCTCCGGAGTTTACCGACCAATTTTCTTGTTTCAGGTGTCAAACGGTTCGGGGGACCGAGCCGCGTCCACGAGGTAGGTGTTTGGTGGAAAACAAAGAAAATGGTGAAAACTCAAGTCGGAAAATGCGAATTTTCCGCGAAGTCCTGAACACGCGCTAACCGTGTGCGGTATGTATCGACAGGGCTCAGCGAGTTCTACTTAGTTATGTAGTAAAATTAAAAGAATTTTGAAAAATTTTTGAAAATTACACCAAAAAGTCAAAGTTAAATTTAACCAATATAAAAATTCGGAAAATTAAGGAAAATTACCGGTGGATTTTCGCGTTAGGGGCTTCAAAAAGCGCGGATGCGCGAGCCGCGTCTAACTAAACGAAAATCTAATACAAAATTTTCAGATTCTAGACTAAGTCTAGATTTTTAACAAGGAAAATTCGAATTTTCTCTAAAATTAAGTTTTCCCGAACAAAACGGAGTATGTCACTAGACGCGGAAAAACGCGCTTTATCCAAATATATAACAATGTTTGTTAAGGTCAATAGAAATTTTTTAACTTGTCATTCAAAAACATCAATTTTTAATAGTTTAGGTATTATAAGTAGGTATTTATAATTATGATCGTCACGCACAGTAACTAGCTATATGCGGGACGCCGATATTTAATTAATTGCTGAAAAAATTTTGAAAATATACCGTAAAAAGCAACAGAATTTCGAAAAAATGTGTTTCAAACTGGCTTTGCGTCGATTCACCAAGTAACCTCGGTTCGGTTAAGTTTCATACAAAATGTATGGAAACGTATGGAAATCAGTTCAAATCACGGTTTTTCGCGATTTTCTCCGGAGTTTACCGACCAATTTTCTTGTTTCAGGTGTCAAACGGTTCGGGGGACCGAGCCGCGTCCACGAGGTAGGTGTTTGGTGGAAAACAAAGAAAATGGTGAAAACTCAAGTCGGAAAATGCGAATTTTCCGCGAAGTCCTGAACACGCGCTAACCGTGTGCGGTATGTATCGACAGGGCTCAGCGAGTTCTACTTAGTTATGTAGTAAAATTAAAAGAATTTTGAAAAATTTTTGAAAATTACACCAAAAAGTCAAAGTTAAATTTAACCAATATAAAAATTCGGAAAATTAAGGAAAATTACCGGTGGATTTTCGCGTTAGGGGCTTCAAAAAGCGCGGATGCGCGAGCCGCGTCTAACTAAACGAAAATCTAAACCTACTTAATACAAAATTTTCAGATTCTAGACTAAGTCTAGATTTTTAACAAGGAAAATTCGAATTTTCTCTAAAATTAAGTTTTCCCGAACAAAACGGAGTATGTCACTAGACGCGGAAAAACGCGCTTTATCCAAATATATAACAATGTTTGTTAAGGTCAATAGAAATTTTTTAACTTGTCATTCAAAAACATCAATTTTTAATAGTTTAGGTATTATAAGTAGGTATTTATAATTATGATCGTCACGCACAGTAACTAGCTATATGCGGGACGCCGATATTTAATTAATTGCTGAAAAAATTTTGAAAATATACCGTAAAAAGCAACAGAATTTCGAAAAAATGTGTTTCAAACTGGCTTTGCGTCGATTCACCAAGTAACCTCGGTTCGGTTAAGTTTCATACAAAATGTATGGAAACGTATGGAAATCAGTTCAAATCACGGTTTTTCGCGATTTTCTCCGGAGTTTACCGACCAATTTTCTTGTTTCAGGTGTCAAACGGTTCGGGGGACCGAGCCGCGTCCACGAGGTAGGTGTTTGGTGGAAAACAAAGAAAATGGTGAAAACTCAAGTCGGAAAATGCGAATTTTCCGCGAAGTCCTGAACACGCGCTAACCGTGTGCGGTATGTATCGACAGGGCTCAGCGAGTTCTACTTAGTTATGTAGTAAAATTAAAAGAATTTTGAAAAATTTTTGAAAATTACACCAAAAAGTCAAAGTTAAATTTAACCAATATAAAAATTCGGAAAATTAAGGAAAATTACCGGTGGATTTTCGCGTTAGGGGCTTCAAAAAGCGCGGATGCGCGAGCCGCGTCTAACTAAACGAAAATCTAAACCTACTTAATACAAAATTTTCAGATTCTAGACTAAGTCTAGATTTTTAACAAGGAAAATTCGAATTTTCTCTAAAATTAAGTTTTCCCGAACAAAACGGAGTATGTCACTAGACGCGGAAAAACGCGCTTTATCCAAATATATAACAATGTTTGTTAAGGTCAATAGAAATTTTTTAACTTGTCATTCAAAAACATCAATTTTTAATAGTTTAGGTATTATAAGTAGGTATTTATAATTATGATCGTCACGCACAGTAACTAGCTATATGCGGGACGCCGATATTTAATTAATTGCTGAAAAAATTTTGAAAATATACCGTAAAAAGCAACAGAATTTCGAAAAAATGTGTTTCAAACTGGCTTTGCGTCGATTCACCAAGTAACCTCGGTTCGGTTAAGTTTCATACAAAATGTATGGAAACGTATGGAAATCAGTTCAAATCACGGTTTTTCGCGATTTTCTCCGGAGTTTACCGACCAATTTTCTTGTTTCAGGTGTCAAACGGTTCGGGGGACCGAGCCGCGTCCACGAGGTAGGTGTTTGGTGGAAAACAAAGAAAATGGTGAAAACTCAAGTCGGAAAATGCGAATTTTCCGCGAAGTCCTGAACACGCGCTAACCGTGTGCGGTATGTATCGACAGGGCTCAGCGAGTTCTACTTAGTTATGTAGTAAAATTAAAAGAATTTTGAAAAATTTTTGAAAATTACACCAAAAAGTCAAAGTTAAATTTAACCAATATAAAAATTCGGAAAATTAAGGAAAATTACCGGTGGATTTTCGCGTTAGGGGCTTCAAAAAGCGCGGATGCGCGAGCCGCGTCTAACTAAACGAAAATCTGAACCTACTTAATACAAAATTTTCAGATTCTAGACTAAGTCTAGATTTTTAACAAGGAAAATTCGAATTTTCTCTAAAATTAAGTTTTCCCGAACAAAACGGAGTATGTCACTAGACGCGGAAAAACGCGCTTTATCCAAATATATAACAATGTTTGTTAAGGTCAATAGAAATTTTTTAACTTGTCATTCAAAAACATCAATTTTTAATAGTTTAGGTATTATAAGTAGGTATTTATAATTATGATCGTCACGCACAGTAACTAGCTATATGCGGGACGCCGATATTTAATTAATTGCTGAAAAAATTTTGAAAATATACCGTAAAAAGCAACAGAATTTCGAAAAAATGTGTTTCAAACTGGCTTTGCGTCGATTCACCAAGTAACCTCGGTTCGGTTAAGTTTCATACAAAATGTATGGAAACGTATGGAAATCAGTTCAAATCACGGTTTTTCGCGATTTTCTCCGGAGTTTACCGACCAATTTTCTTGTTTCAGGTGTCAAACGGTTCGGGGGACCGAGCCGCGTCCACGAGGTAGGTGTTTGGTGGAAAACAAAGAAAATGGTGAAAACTCAAGTCGGAAAATGCGAATTTTCCGCGAAGTCCTGAACACGCGCTAACCGTGTGCGGTATGTATCGACAGGGCTCAGCGAGTTCTACTTAGTTATGTAGTAAAATTAAAAGAATTTTGAAAAATTTTTGAAAATTACACCAAAAAGTCAAAGTTAAATTTAACCAATATAAAAATTCGGAAAATTAAGGAAAATTACCGGTGGATTTTCGCGTTAGGGGCTTCAAAAAGCGCGGATGCGCGAGCCGCGTCTAACTAAACGAAAATCTGAACCTACTTAATACAAAATTTTCAGATTCTAGACTAAGTCTAGATTTTTAACAAGGAAAATTCGAATTTTCTCTAAAATTAAGTTTTTCCGAACAAAACGGAGTATGTCACTAGACGCGGAAAAACGCGCTTTATCCAAATATATAACAATGTTTGTTAAGGTCAATAGAAATTTTTTAACTTGTCATTCAAAAACATCAATTTTTAATAGTTTAGGTATTATAAGTAGGTATTTATAATTATGATCGTCACGCACAGTAACTAGCTATATGCGGGACGCCGATATTTAATTAATTGCTGAAAAAATTTTGAAAATATACCGTAAAAAGCAACAGAATTTCGAAAAAATGTGTTTCAAACTGGCTTTGCGTCGATTCACCAAGTAACCTCGGTTCGGTTAAGTTTCATACAAAATGTATGGAAACGTATGGAAATCAGTTCAAATCACGGTTTTTCGCGATTTTCTCCGGAGTTTACCGACCAATTTTCTTGTTTCAGGTGTCAAACGGTTCGGGGGACCGAGCCGCGTCCACGAGGTAGGTGTTTGGTGGAAAACAAAGAAAATGGTGAAAACTCAAGTCGGAAAATGCGAATTTTCCGCGAAGTCCTGAACACGCGCTAACCGTGTGCGGTATGTATCGACAGGGCTCAGCGAGTTCTACTTAGTTATGTAGTAAAATTAAAAGAATTTTGAAAAATTTTTGAAAATTACACCAAAAAGTCAAAGTTAAATTTAACCAATATAAAAATTCGGAAAATTAAGGAAAATTACAGGTGGATTTTCGCGTTAGGGGCTTCAAAAAGCGCGGATGCGCGAGCCGCGTCTAACTAAACGAAAATCTAAACCTACTTAATACAAAATTTTCAGATTCTAGACTAAGTCTAGATTTTTAACAAGGAAAATTCGAATTTTCTCTAAAATTAAGTTTTCCCGAACAAAACGGAGTATGTCACTAGACGCGGAAAAACGCGCTTTATCCAAATATATAACAATGTTTGTTAAGGTCAATAGAAATTTTTTAACTTGTCATTCAAAAACATCAATTTTTAATAGTTTAGGTATTTTAGTAGGTATTTATAATTATGATCGTCACGCACAGTAACTAGCTATATGCGGGACGCCGATATTTAATTAATTGCTGAAAAAATTTTGAAAATATACCGTAAAAAGCAACAGAATTTCGAAAAAATGTGTTTCAAACTGGCTTTGCGTCGATTCACCAAGTAACCTCGGTTCGGTTAAGTTTCATACAAAATGTATGGAAACGTATGGAAATCAGTTCAAATCACGGTTTTTCGCGATTTTCTCCGGAGTTTACCGACCAATTTTCTTGTTTCAGGTGTCAAACGGTTCGGGGGACCGAGCCGCGTCCACGAGGTAGGTGTTTGGTGGAAAACAAAGAAAATGGTGAAAACTCAAGTCGGAAAATGCGAATTTTCCGCGAAGTCCTGAACACGCGCTAACCGTGTGCGGTATGTATCGACAGGGCTCAGCGAGTTCTACTTAGTTATGTAGTAAAATTAAAAGAATTTTGAAAAATTTTTGAAAATTACACCAAAAAGTCAAAGTTAAATTTAACCAATATAAAAATTCGGAAAATTAAGGAAAATTACCGGTGGATTTTCGCGTTAGGGGCTTCAAAAAGCGCGGATGCGCGAGCCGCGTCTAACTAAACGAAAATCTGAACCTACTTAATACAAAATTTTCAGATTCTAGACTAAGTCTAGATTTTTAACAAGGAAAATTCGAATTTTCTCTAAAATTAAGTTTTCCCGAACAAAACGGAGTATGTCACTAGACGCGGAAAAACGCGCTTTATCCAAATATATAACAATGTTTGTTAAGGTCAATAGAAATTTTTTAACTTGTCATTCAAAAACATCAATTTTTAATAGTTTAGGTATTATA
>OU745315.1:9797556-9860056 GCA_916618145.1 Emmelina monodactyla | reverse complement strand
GGCGGAGGTGCCCCCACACCCCCGACCTGCAGGCCACCACCGGGAGCAAGAAGATTACGCCTTCTCACTCCCCTTCTCTTGCGGCGGACGGGAGCCGCGAGCGGATCATCCTCCCGGGCTCTCTCCGCATCCTCCTTCTGCGAGATGACTTCCTCGCAGAAGGAGACCACACTTTGCCACGCACTCTCGCTTCTGAGCATAGCATTCACCACGCTCGGGAGCGAGAGGTCAACCCCGACTTCAGCGATTAGGGCTCGGCGCTGTTCCTCCCAGGCTGTACAAGTCTGCAGAGTGTGCTGTGCCGTGTCCCTAGCCACACCACAATGATGGCACAAATCGGTCTCCTCACGCCCGATTCGGTGCAAGTACGATCCGAAACAGCCGTGTCCGGATAGTACTTGCACCAGGCGGTATGTGAGGAGACCCCATGAGCGCTCAAGCCACCTTTCGGCCACAGGGCCGATGGCATCCAGCGTCCTGCGCCCCGACTCTGCGTGAGCCATGTCGCTTTGCCACACAGTGATCATGGACTCACGCATTTCTCTCCTTACAGCACCCCGCTCTTCTGGAGCTGGGCGCTGCCCTTCTGCCTTTTTGGCCGCCATCCAGTGGTACACGGCGGCCAAGACTTCCGCCTCCAAGCCCCACGGGGGCGTCCCGGCTAGGGCACACACAGCCGCGTACCCAACCGTGCGGTAGGCCCTCGCCACCCGCTGTGCAATGGCCTTTTGGGGCCTGCGGAGGAGGGCCGAGTTCTCCCCTTTGTGGAGGGAGTCCGCCCAGATCGGGGCACCGTACAGGGCCATACTCTTTAAGATGCCGGCGTAAAGCTGCCGGCACTTTAAACTGGGCCCCCCCGACATTTGGAAGCAGCCAACTAAAGGCGTCGGCTGCTTTCAGGACGCGTGACGCCAGGCTGCTAAAATGCGGCCCGAACGACCACCGCCCGTCCAGTATCAGGCCCAGATATTTCATCTGGGCCTTTATGTCCACACGAACTCCCCCCACTGTGATGTGGGCATCACTAGGCGCCCGTTGCCTCGGCCCCGGAAAGAACAGGGCCTCGGTCTTCGGGAGCGCCACCGTAAGGCCGAGTCGCCGAATTCTGTCGGCGACCAGCGTGCCCCCCACCGACGCCAACCGCGCCGCCGCCCCGTAGGTTCTCCCCCTTGCCGTGACAAGGGTGTCATCTGCATAACAGATGACACCCATGCCATGAAGGAGCCCACCTCGGAGCACCCAATTGTATCCGATGTTCCACAGCAACGGTCCGAGAACCGACCCCTGTGGAACACCGGACACAACCTCATGCCGTCGCAACCGGCCATCCCTGTCGACAAAGACTACCTGGCGGTCTTCCAGGTAGTCTGCCAACACGGCCCTCAAGTACGGAGGCACCCTGTGGTATTTGAGTGCCTCCAGTATGGTCGAGTGAGGGATGGAATTAAATGCATTGGCTATATCGAAGGATATAGCCAACACTCCCTCCTTCCTCGCCGCAGCCTCGGCACAGAGGCTTTTGAGCCTCTGTAAGGCGTCAATCGTTGACCGGCCCTCCCGAAATCCATATTGGGCTTCGGATAGGTCCGGTCCAATTGCCAACAAGTGCTGTTTGAGGCGGGAAGCTATTATTCTCTCGAATAGTTTACCCGCCTCATTTAGGAGCACTATCGGCCGGTAGCCCGATGGGGAATCTGCCGGTCGACCCTCTTTTCGAAGGAGGCACAATTGTCCCTCCTTCCATGGTTTCGGGAACCTCCCCGTCGCGAGGCAGCGATCAAAGAGGTCCCGAAACCTATCCGCCAAATGGGTAATGGCGATCGCCAATACTCGAGCCGGCACACCATCAGGGCCCGGCGCAGTCTTTTTGCTGCGGAGGCAGAGCGCCGCCGCACCAAACTCTCCCGCAGAGATGGGCTCGATATCATCCTGCGGGGGAATACTACCCCATGGAGGCCTCATCTGTGGAGGGGTGTACTCCGCATTACGGTCCGGGAACAGAGCCCGGACCACCCCATCCAACAGATCCGGCTGAAGAGTCTCAGTGAGAGGGGGACCGATGGGGCGCAGTTTGTTGCGCGCCGCCCTGTACGGTCGCCCCCACGGATCACTGTCTAGGCTCTCCAACATTTCCGCCCTGGCCGCATCTTTTGCCGTCTTGATGGCCGCTTTGAGGATCCGCCTGGCCTCCTGATAGGTGGCATAGAGGCGGTCCTCATTTTGCAGGTCTCTATGACGGCGACGGCGGCTTCGTGTGTAGGCCCTTCTTGCAGCTACACACGTGGCCCGCAACTCCGCAAGCTCCGCCGACCACCAGAAGACGGCGTGTCGGGGGCCTGGCCGGCGGGACCGAGGCATGCTTGCATTGCACACCTCGGTCAGTGCATCCCGCAGGTGCGAGGCAGAAACATCCACGTCAGTGCTGGACGGCGGACCGAACCAGTCCTGCACGAACGCTGCCTCGCTCGCCATTTCCCGGTCAAGATGGGTTAAGGCCCATCGGGGAAATTGCGACTGCCCCCGTTGCGCGGGCGCAGATATCCCACTCTGAGGGCGTTGGCTGGAGAACTCTATGCGGATGTACCGATGATCCGATAGAGTCTCCAGCAATTCGACCTGCCATTTGGTAACGTGGGCGGCCAACGCAGGGGTGGCGAACGACAAGTCCACCACTGACCCACCCTGCTGCCGCACACACGTCTGAACCGACCCCACATTTAGGAGGCATAGGCCGGCCGAGGTCGCCCAAAGCTCAACGAGCTCCCCACGATCATCGGTGGCTGGGCTACCCCAGCGCACCGATTTGGCGTTAAAATCGCCACAGACGGCGACCTGCCTAGGCGCCAAGCGTTGGAGGAACCTAGACAGTTCCTCGATGAACACTTCGAATTCCGCGAAGGAGCGGTTAGGGGAGAAGTACACGCCAACGATGGCTACTTCACCCCACTCGACGGCCACGTATCCGTGACCCCTCTCGATTAACGAGAGGGGCGGGGAGACGGTGGAGGGCCGTGGCACAATGGCCACCAAGCGGTCCCTATCACCAAACCAATTGGCTGGGACGGAAAAGGGCTCGGCAACCACACACACACTAGCTGACCACTCGGCCAAAACCTGCATCAGCAGGTCCTGGGCGTCCTGGCAGTGGTTCAGATTAACCTGAACCACTGTGTGATGTCCGGTAATGTCTGCTGACATTACTCGGACATCATATCGGCCGACTCCGGGACAGTCCCGGCAGCAGTAGCAGCAGGCTGGGTCGGTGCCTGTGCTTTGCCCTTCTTGGCGGGGGGATTACATTTGGGTCCCCCCATAACATGGCCCGCAGGCCGCCCACTCTCCGCGCACACAGCGCAGTTCGGCTTTCCACTGCAGGTGGCGGACATGTGTCCGGTTTTCCCGCAGCGGAAGCACAGATTGCCCCTGTCCACAGAGGACGGGCAACGAGTGCGGGTGTGGCCGGTGCCCTGGCACTTGAAGCAGCGTAGAGGCTGCTGTTCGAGTGCCCGCACTACCCCCGAGCTGAGGCCCATTGGGAGCCGACCCTTAGCCAGGACGGCCTTTGCGGCTAGGATGGGGCACTGAAGGCGGACAGCGCCCAGACCACCACGACCGCGTCTGACCTCACCCACTTTTAATGCGTCGGCAGCGCAACCACCGGCCGCAGCCACCGCCGCCATTATCTCGTCCCTGGTGACCGAGTCATCTAGCTCGGACACCATAAGGGACACCGTCTTCTGTGGCCTCGACACTTTGGCCATGTCAGAGACCACCGCCTTCACCTTTTCAGCGAAGAGATCCGCGTGTTTGTCGCGCTCCGCACCCGGGAACTCGAAGATTCGAGCCCCGGTCTGCGTTTGGCGACAAGTCACCGATCCAGCGCCGAGTTCGGTGGGCCTCACCACTTCGCGGGCCTTTTTAAGGACCGCCTCGTAAGTGACCCCCTTGCCCGCAGCCTCTGGCGTGATCGTTATCACGACCGCCGCTGATTTCGGGGGCGAAAGCTTTTTGGCCACTGGGCCACTGCTCTCCTTCTTACCCTTTGCCGCCGACTTGGAAGTCGACGGTTTAGGGGCTTGAGAAGAGGAAGAAGACGCCTTTTTCTTCTTCTTCTTCTTATTCTTCTTGCCAACCACCCTTGTCCACCCGTCTCCGTTAGCGGCCGAGGTGGACGGAAGCAAGCAGTCCTCCAGTACCACAACGGGTAACCGGTGGGGCTCTGCTTCATTGGGGGGGACAGCCACTTTAGCGCTGCTCTTTCCCTTCCCTTTACCCTTAGAGGGCTTAGGGGTCGTGACCACCGCGACTTGGGCTGGAGCCGGAGCCGGGCGTGGGACCAGAGCTGGCGCCGACGTTGACGGTTGTGATGCCGCCTTCCTCCTTTTGTCAGCCGCCAACGGAGGACGGACTGACTTTGCCGGCAACAGCCGGTCTTCGATGCCCGCAATGCAGGCTCGGACAAACTCTCGTTCTTCCGAGACCACTTTGCGCATAAGCGCTTCGAGGTCCGGAGAGGCACAAAGAGCAGTCTCAGAGACTTGGGTCTGAGTCGGCTGAGCTGCCTGGGTCGACTCTTCCCGCAGACTTTTGACCTCGGCTCGGAGACGGTCAACCGTCGCCTGGAGCCGCAGGGTCTCCTCAGAAACCGAGCGCTTAGCAAGCTCTTCCATGGCCACGCACGTGGAGTGCGCTCGGTTCTTTAGAGCCTTCTGTAAGGTCCCCTTGATACGCGAGGACTTTCGGGCTATTTCTGCTATTTCTTCGGTGTCCGCTCTGACTAAAGCCTGGAGCTCTGACACCGACATACCCTCATATGTGGAGAGGAAGGCCCCGTAGCCGTGTATAGCACGCGCTCGACGGGTCTGTCTCTCCTTTTCCGCCACAGCTTCCTCAAGCTCAAGCTGCATAGCCTCCTTCTTTTCAGCATTGAGACGCTTTTGCGCCTCAGCCAAGCCGACGTAATGGCCCGTACCAGGCTTCTTTTTACGTTTCGACGCCGGTTTGGACGCCTTTTTTCCCACTTTTTTGGTCGACCCTGATGAGTCAGAGGTTGACGCCTTCCTTTTTAGATATCTTGAGCGAGTTGTGCTCGCCTCCGATACACACGTTAGAGTGCTTGTAGTGCTCCCCTCAGAGTCAGACGTTATGTCCGCCATCGAGAAAGGCACACTTGCACCTGAGGTTAAACCTCCAGACATTTGTTGTGTCTCCGCAGGATTTGGGTCCTGGGGACGCTTGAATGGATCCAATGATCCGTTGTCCGACATTATGCCGAGACAAGAGACAGCGAGTATTCAGACAGATAGAATAGAAATAGCCGTATGCTCCACAGTATCGTTCTTCGGATTCAGTCACCTACCACTGCTGGCCACTGCGTTACCGCGCACCAAGCAGGGAGGGTCCAGGGCAGACGAACGAGGACGTACCGACAGAACACTATGGGGCCTGCCCCAACCTAACCTAACCTAACCTAACCTAACCTAACCTAACCTAACCTAACCTAACCTAACCGAAGTCCCCCCTCGCCCGCTGGACCGTGCGGAAGTGAAAAATCGTAGCTCCGTAATCAAAAAATATTTTGCGTGGTAAAAAGTTCTCGGATCGTTCTGAAAATTTGTGTGCATCAGTTTTTTAGTGTAACAAGTGAATTTACAAAGTTTCGTGGTCGTACTCCAGTTTTCTGGGGTACTCCCCATACAAAGTTTCAGCGTCAAGTGGTGTCAAGTGATAAAAGTGCGTGCGGCGCCCTGGATCTATCGACGACCCCCGGGTTTTGTGGTATTGTTGGATGCGCTACAACGAGACGCGTCTAACGACACCTCTCACGTATTGCTCCGACGTACCACCACCGAGCAGTTCCACCAGAAACATCTCTGCTACAGGGCGTGGTCGCAGGAAAACTGATTTCCCGTGACCCAGCAACCACCGGACCCCACAGGACTTGCTCAGAAACATCCGCGGCATCTTTACGAATCCAATAGTGCATAATAGTCCATATTAAGACATTATTAAAGGTATTTATTGACAATTTTATCAGGGAAAAGCGCACTAGCCCCGCCCCCAAGCATTTTTATTTTGCTCATAGTGTTAAAGAAACAGACTTATTACATATTCAGTGCAGTTAATTATATAATTTTGGGTTCTAAGAACACTTAGGCATATACTTTTAAACATATTTACCCTGCATATTCTAGATATCTCAAAATTTCATCAAAAAGGGGGCGTGGCCTAAATTCAATTCTTAGAACGAACAATCGAGAAAGTTCTAGAACAGTGAATCAGTGTTGCGCATAGTTCCGCTGCTACCCGCTAGGGGCCAGACAACGCATTGAGGTAATAGTGACAGTTAACAACAATTATTTTAACAATATCCTTTTTGTACCTTCATCTAAATAGAACTGTGTCCAAAGAATATTTTGCATATAACTTAGAACATTTTAGTGCTTCACATAGTAATATACAGTGTGTTTTTCAAGAAAAACAATATTCTTCTTTTGTACCTCCATATAAATAGAACTGTGTCCAAAGAACATTTTTGCATATAACTAAGAACATTTTAGTGCCACATAGTAATATACAGTGTTTTTCATTGAGATAATAGTGAGTTATTGACAATTATTTTAACAATATCCTTCTTTTCGTACCTTCATCTAAACAGAACCGTGTCCAAAGAACTTTTCTGCATATTACTTAGAACTTTTTAGTGCTTCACATAATAATATACAGTGTTTTCAAGAAAGAACTTTCTAGAACAAATAATTTGGTGATTATGCATAGCATACACGTTTACCTGATTGATTTATAGTTCTGCTATCGCCCGCTAGATGTCTAAAAAGTGCGAGGCCTAAAAATACTTTTAGAACGAAGACGTGTTTGTATTTTAGTTTTTAACCTTTAGTATACTGAGTAAAACATTTTTATCTCATAAATTTTTAATAGCCTTGTGTCCAGAACACACTTAGTTTGATGTATCAACCATTTTAATATTTCATATATATCCCCTCCCAAAGGGGCGTGGCCTAGAAACTATTTTTAGAAAAATAACGTGTTTGTTGTATACAATTTAGTATTTAGTATACTAGTTTATTAAATAAACCTTTAATTCACTTATTCAAATAGCTTTCAGAGAACAGTTTTCAATTTCCTGTATCAACCACTTTAATATTTCATATTATTATCTCAGAATATATCCCCTCCCAAAGGGGCGTGGCTTTCTATTTTTAGAACAAAGTGTGTGATAACAGTGCTGATTTTAGTTTGACTTTTCCCCGATAGATGGCCTACCAAGACAGTTCTCTCGTTTTCTGTCATAACTTGCTAAAACCTTCTATTCATCTACTCATTTCAGTGCATATACTATTATTAGTGTTCAATAGTCATATTTACACAGTTTTACAAACAGTTTAGTGCCTCTATCACCTGTAAACACACTAAATCTAGAACTGCGGAGCCCCCCTCCCCGGCAGTTGCTTATCTATACAGCGTGTTCACTTAGTCTAATTTCATTCTGTTGACAAATTCGTAGCTAAAATAGATTATAAACCCTTTCTGCTTAATAAATTAGTTTTGTATTACATTTTCAGTTGACTCTCTTAACAATATTTTCAAAAAATTTTTTGTAACATAAAATCCAGTTTTTTCTTCATAGTAATTGCAATTAACCTTTTATTGTCACCATTATAGTTTAATAATCTCCCATTTTTAGTTATATACAATATTTCAATAGTCTTTATAATAAATTTGCATTATATTAATAGTTTTTCATAATTTTGCTATTACATTCAATTATAGTAATAATAAAACTTAGAGCACGCTGTACCACCGACGCTTATTTAGTTCCGCTTCCCGACGCTTGAGGGAGATTACATACAACGTGTTTCATTCATTTTAGTTTATTCTTATATTAGTCTTGTAGGTAAAATAGTCCCGCAACTTATTTTGTTTAATTGATAAATTTTGTGTAATAATCTCTTTTGTTAATAACAACAATATTTTGTACAGTTTTGCTATAACACAAAAGTCAAAATTTATATATTTTTACTCACTAATAGGTAGTATACATATTATTTTGTCAACACAGTAAATTCAACAACATCTCATTTTTGGTTTTTATCCTCTATTTTAACTTTGTTTATATTTATTCACCATAATAACTATAGTTTTCACATATTTATTTAGAAATTCATTCGACCTAACAAAAGTTTTGAAACACGTTGTATCTCCGTTCATCTTTCTAAGCCCCGCCTTTTTACTCCGCTTTCTGCCGATAGATGGCAGTGTTGTCATCACGGGGCGGGGTTTAGACTCATTTCTCGCAACTGTTACGTGAAGTTTGTATGGGGAGGTGTGGCCTATGGTCCGCGTCTTCGCAACAGTGACGCGAAGTTCGGAGGAGGTGTGGCTAAAAATACTTCTAGAACGAAGACGTGTCTGTATTTTAGTTTTTAACTTTTAGTATACTGAGTGAACCATTTTTAATTCATTAAAATTTTAATAGCCTTGTGTCCAGAGCACAGTAAATTCTTTTGTATCAACCATTTTAGTAATTCATATATATCCCCTCCCAAAGGAGCGCGGCCTAAAAACTATTTTAGAAAAATAACGTGTTTGTTACATACAATTAGTTTTTAGTATACTAGTATACCAAGTTAACCTTAAAAATCACTTATTTAAATAGCCGTCATAGAACAGTTTAAATTTCCTATATCAACCACTTTAATATTTCATATTACTATCTCAGAATATATCCCCTCCCAAAGGGGCGTGGCCTACTTATCATTTTGATTGTACATAATATGCACGTTTACCTTACATCTTTATAGTTCCGCTATCGCCCGCTAGATGTCCAAAAGGGGCACTATTTTAGAAAAATAACGTTTGTAGGTTGACAAATTAGCATTTAGTTTACTAAGTGAATCTATTATTTCATAATTAACATTTATTTGTAACCAAAAAAAACATAATTATTACTCTGTTCAGCAAATATCTAATAGTACATAACACATAATTAAGCCCCTCCCCAAGGAGGCGTGGCCTACAGTTCATATCTTCGGAACAACGACGTGAAGTTCGAAGGGGGTGTGGCCTAAAAACTGGAACAGTGACGTGTTTGTAGGTGATTGTAGGTCGATTATCTAACATTTTACATACAGAATATACATTTAGAGATACATTTCTTCCTTTTGATCATTTATTTTAAATTACAGAACAGTTTTATTTCTTATTTTAACCATACCAGTACTTTAAAACTCAGTCTCACGGTTCCGTTATTGGCCGCCAGAGGGCAAAGGGGGTGTGGCCTACAGTTCTATATCTTCGGAACAGCGACGTGAAGTTCGGAGGGGGTGTGGCTTACAGTATAATATTTTCGGAACTACGAAGTGAAGTTGGAGGGGGTGTGGCCTACAAATCTATTAATAGCACAATCGATCTAGTGATTGTAGGCGGATAAATTTTTAGTTTTGCGTAGTTGTAGCGAGTTGTGGTTTTTACTTTTTATTGTTTGAGCTCCCTCCTTTAAATTTAAAATACATTATTATTTACTGATTTTTTATTGTCAACAACTTTTAAATTTTTATATCTTTACGATGACGACTATGAGGTCCCCTGTACGCAAGGCAGTGCCTCCAATGGCGGAGCGGCAAATATTGAGCCGGGACGCCGATCATGTCCGCCAAGTCCTGACGTACGGCAGCGACGGTGAGGAGGCCTCCCCGCCGCTAGTGACGCCCTGCACGGTCTCGCTCGAGGAGATGGCCACGCCGCCCACGTCCCAGGCGCCCACTGCTCCCGGCGGGACCTATAAAAAAGTGAAGGCTCAGAGATCTGCCGCGGCCAAAAAGAGCCTAGCCGGCCCAGCGTTCCCGGCGGTTCACTCCATCCTGGACGCCATGTACCACATGAAGTCGACCATCACCGACACAAGAAATCTCACCCTTCAATCCGGTAATATCAAAACCGAAATTAAGACAGGTTTAAAGAATAATACGGACATTCTACATTTTTTGATCCAGAGAATGGAAGAATTACTAAAACAGGAACAGCAAACAGCTATACCAACGCCAGCACCAGCAGCAGTGTCCGAGGAGTTGATAGCAACTCACACCGCGCTCCTGCAGAAAAATATCCAAGGCATGGAAGAGCTGAAGGCGGAGATGACACTTCACAGGACAAGTCAGACCTATGCCGGAGCGGCCGCGGCGCGCCCGAACCACGCGCATAGAAAGACGCTTCACTCCGTGGTAGTGACGGCTAATGATGACCAAGCAACCGGCGAGGAGGTAATCCAAACTCTTAAGAAGACACTAGACGAGACCGAAGGATGGGTTGAAGTGTCAAAGATCAGAAAAGCAAAAAATAGGAAGGTCATTATGAGCTGCAGCACGGAAGAAGAGAGGAAGCTCATTAAGCAAAAATTGAATAAAAACAAAGATCTGAAAGTAGAAAACATTGCTAACAAAGACCCTCTCCTGAGTATGCGGAATGTCATGTCGTACCACAGTGATGAGGACATTATTAAAGCAATAAAAACCCAAAATCGACAAATATTTAATGGGGTGGATAGTACAGACCAGCGGGTAACAATAAAGTACAGAAGTCGTGCGAGAAATCCACACCAAAGCCATGTCGTGTTATCCGTCTCCCCTGGCATCTGGCACAGAGCAACACAAGCAGGAGTACTAAGGTTGGACTACCAGCAAATAAGAGTAGTAGATCAGTCGCCACTTGTCCAATGCTCCAAATGCCTTGGGTACGGACACACCAAGAAATACTGCGACAAGGAGAACGAAGCCTGCAGTCACTGTGGGGGCACGCACTTGCGAAAAGACTGCCCAGAGTACCAAGCAGACACGTCGCCCGACTGTATCAATTGCCGAAAAGCCAAAATAGAAAACCGAGGTCATAATGCTTTTAGTGACGAATGCCCTATTAGGAAAAAGTGGGATGTCCTAGCGCGCAGTAGCGTAGCCTATTGCTAAGGGCACCTCACAGAAATATTCAATAGTCCAGGCCAACCTACAAAGGAAAGAACTAGCAACATACGAACTGTTTATAGAGGCAGCGAAGCGAAGAACTGCAGTCGCGCTGGTTCAAGAACCCTACATCGGCAACATTAGAAGGATGAAGGGTATGGGGGGGGCGAGGATCTTCCAGCGCTCTGATGAGGGAGAAGGGATAGTCAAGGCGGCAATCGTCGTCTTCGACTCGACCTTGGACGTAGTCCAATACCCAAAACTCACTACTGACAACATAGTCGTAGTGGGAATCCGTACCAGAGCATGGGAAATCACGCTAGTCTCCTACTACCTGGAATCGAACAAACCCATCCAGCCGTACCTGGATCAGCTGACCAAGATCGTGCAGGGCCTGAACAACGTCAATATAGTCATTGGAGGCGATGCAAACGCGAAGAGTATATGGTGGGGGTGCGATACAGAAGATCAGAGGGGTAGAGAAATGCACAGTACCCTGGTACAACTAAACCTGCATGTCATAAACGAAGGTGACGAGTACACATTCGATACCATCAGGGGGGGGAAACGCTACTGCAGTCGAGTGGATGTGACAGCCTGTACCAGCAATATGATGTCGCACATCGACTCTTGGAAAGTTGACGAAAGCCTAGTATGCTCCGACCATAACGGCATTGTATTTAACATAAATCTAGAAAAGTCCGAAGGAATCAAGATAGAGAGAACCACCAGAAAATATAATACCAAAAAGGCCAACTGGGGTCGATTCCATCAAAAGTTCAAAGAATTACTAACACAGAATGACATAAATATAAACAAAATAGAGGAAATTAATAATATAAACAATCTCGAGCAAATCATCCTTAAATACAATGAACTCATAGAAAAAACATGCATAGACACCATACCAGAAAAGAGAAAGTCAAATATACTTACCGTTCCGTGGTGGTCGGAGAGGCTAGCAAACCTTAAACGCGAGGTCAACACCAAGAGGCGGCGCATCCGAAACGCCGCACCAATCCGAAGAGCAGGAGTAGTAGCCGAGTACCTGAAACAGAAAGAAATGTATGAAGAAGAGGTGAAAAAGGCACAGGTAAAAAGTTGGAAGGATTTCTGTGAAAAACAGGATAGGGAAGGGGTATGGGAAGGTATATACAGGGTGATGACCAGATGCTCGCGGAGGGAGGAAGATCTGATGCTGACCAATAGTGATGGCACCGTACTAGACGCGGAGCGATCGGCCAGGTTGTTGGCAGAAACGTTTTATGCAGAGGATAGAGTGGAGGATGACAGAGATGAGCACAAACAAACCCGAGCGAATGCACTGATAGTAAACACGTCGGAAGCTAACAACGAAACCCCGCCATTTACAGAGCTTGAGCTTCAAATATCAGCGCACTCATTCAACTCCAAGAAAGCCCCTGGAGCCGACGGTTTCACGGCTGACATCTGTTCACACGCTATCGTCTGCGATACTCCACTATTTCTATCCCTTTTAAATAGGTGTCTCGCTCTGCGCTACTTCCCCAAGACCTGGAAGGAAGCAACGGTCATAGTGCTTCGGAAGCCCGGGAAAGAGAGCTATACAACCCCCAAATCCTACAGGCCCATTGGTCTTCTGCCGGTTTTGGGAAAAATTTACGAAAAAATGCTCATGAACAGAATTAAATTCCACGTGCTACCACGCATTAGCAAAAACCAATACGGGTTCATGCCTCAGAGAAGCACGGAAGACTCACTCTGTGCTCTCATGAAACACATTCGAACCAAACTGGACGAGAAACAAATTGTCACAGTGATCTCCCTGGACATAGAGGGAGCTTTTGATGCTGCATGGTGGCCCGCCATAAAAACTCGCCTGGCGGAAGAAGACTGTCCCTTATATTTAAGAAAGGCCATGGACAGCTACCTAGAAGAAAGAACGGTCAGGGTCAGATACGCGGGAGAGGAAATCGTCAAAAAAACCGAAAAAGGCTGCATACAAGGATCGATAGGAGGCCCCATTCTTTGGAATGTGCTCCTAGACCCACTCCTAAAGAAATTAGAAAAAGAGGGGATTTACATAAAGGCTTTTGCGGACGATGTCGTCATGGTGTTCAATGGGGCCACAGCTCAGCAAATAGAAAGACAGGCAAACAGAGCCCTCCAACTGGCTAGAGAGTGGGGTACAAGCGTTAAACTTAAATTCTCAGCACAGAAAACGCTGGCAATGATCATCACAAGAAAGCTAAAATATGATACCCCACGCCTGACTATGGGAGGAGCTGAGGTCACCATAGTCAACGAAATGAAGATCCTGGGCCTCATTGTCGACCATAGACTGACGTTCAACTCGCACATAGCATCTGTATGCAGAAAGTCAATCTCCGTATACAAAAAACTCGCAGGAGCAGCCCGGGCCACCTGGGGTCTTCACCCCGAGGTGATTAGATCCATATATATCGCGGCGGTGGAGCCGATAGTCAGCTACGCGGCAAGTGCGTGGCATAAAAGCAGTAATAAAAAAGGTGCGCAAAAACAGTTGGGGGCAATGCAAAGAGGATTTGCACAGAAACTTTGTAGGGCCTACCGAACGGTTTCCCTGAATTCTGCCCTCATCCTAGCGGGACTGCTACCACTGGACTTGCGCATACGGGAAGCTGCATTACTCTACGAAGCGAGAAAAGGCGTGACGCAGTCCTGGTTAAGGGGAAGGGAAGTCGAGCGGATGGCGGACAAACTGAAAGCTCCACATCCCGCCGAAGTGCCGATGTTGAGCTACCAAAGCCTGGTAGACCAATCGCAACACAACAGCACCAACCACCTAGAACTCAAAATCTACACAGACGGTAGCAAGATTGAGGGCAAAGTGGGAGCCGCTATTTCCATTTGGAATAGCCAATCAGAAACCGGAGCCCTCAAACTCTTGCTATCGAGTCACAACACCGTCTACCAGGCCGAACTTCTAGCCATCAATAAAGCCACATCTGTTGCACTCCAGAGTAAAGCGCGAAGCATCGGCATCTTCAGCGACAGCACAGCTGCAATACAGAGTGTGACAAACCCCGACTCCCTCCACCCACTGGCGGTCGATGCGAGAGCAAAGATCCGCCAGTGCTTAACTCAAGGAAAGGTAATGCAATTATACTGGATTAAAGCCCATGCGGGGCTTGCCGGTAACGAAAGGGCCGACCAACTGGCCAAAGATGCAGCACAGACCCTGAAACGAAAACCGGACTACGACCTGTGTCCTGTTTCATTTGTCAAGAGTCACATACGTTCTGTGACTCTTGACAAATGGAACAAAAGGTACAGGGCGGCAGACACCGGGTCGGTCACAAAACTCTTCTTTCCTAATGCCACCGACGCATACAAAACCTTAAAAAAGATCGATACAAATTACCACACGACCCAGATCTTTACGGGGCATGGTGGGCTCTCCGAGTACCTGCATCGCTTTAAGTGCAAGGAAAGCCCATCATGCGTCTGTGATAACATAACCCCAGAAACCGTACCACACATCCTTCTGACCTGCCCTATCTTTTCGAGGCAGAGATATGAACTGGAGAGCCACATGAACATAAATTTAAAAACAGAAAACTTAGATCAGATAATAAAGGGTAAAAGCGGAAAACTCTTTATGGAATTCTGCATAAAAGTTATTATAAACGTGAATAGGAGAAATAAATAATGTTTTTTTTGTATTTTGTGCTGTGTTATGTTTTCTGTACTTTGTATTTTGTATTTGCATTTGTTTTTTGTATTTTATATTGTGTCTTATTTTTTGTATTTTTTGTATTTTGTGTTGTGTTCTGTTTCTTGTATTTTGTATTGTGTTTTGTTTTCTATATTTTGTAATTGTATTTGTATTTGGTTTTTTGCATTGTGTTTTGTTTTGAATTTTGTATTTGTATTTGCATTTTGTATTCTATGTTGTGTTTTGTTTATTGTATTTTGTGTTGTGTTTTGTTGTTTATTGAAACTTGTATTGTGTTTTGATTTTTTTTGAATTTTGTATTATGTTTTGTTTTTATAATTGCATTTTGAATTTTGTACTATGTTTTTGTTGTTTTTTGTATTTGATGTTGTTTGGTTTTTAGTATTTTGAATTTTGTATTGTGTTTTATTCTCTGCATTTTGAACTTATATTTGTTTTTTTAAACCCTGTAATGTAAATAAAAGTCCTTTAAAGTAGGCTAGAATAGGTTCGAAAGAAAATAGAATGATTGTGATGAATGAATAAAACAGAATAAAAGTACGAGAAGCATAATAGCGAGAACTAGTATGAAAGCGAAATAGGATTAGCAAAGGCTCTGACTCTGTTAGAGGATTAGATATACAAAAAAAAAAAAAAAAAAAAAAAAAAAAAAAAAAAAAAAAAAAAAAAAAAAAAAAAAAAAAAAAAAAAAAAAAAAAAAAACTAACCTAACCTAACCTAACCTAACCTAACCTAACCTAACCTAACCTAACCTAACCTAACCTAACCTAACCTAACCTAACCTAACCTAACCTAACCTAACCTAACCTAACCTAACCTAACCTAACCTAACCTAACCTAACCTAACCTAACCTAACCTAACCTAACCTAACCTAACCTAACCTAACCTAACCTAACCTAACCTAACCTAACCTAACCTAACCTAACCTAACCTAACCTAACCTAACCTAACCTAACCTAACCTAACCTAACCTAACCTAACCTAACCTAACCTAACCTAACCTAACCTAACCTAACCTAACCTAACCTAACCTAACCTAACCTAACCTAACCTAACCTAACCTAACCTAACCTAACCTAACCTAACCTAACCTAACCTAACCTAACCTAACCTAACCTAACCTAACCTAACCTAACCTAACCTAACCTAACCTAACCTAACCTAACCTAACCTAACCTAACCTAACCTAACCTAACCTAACCTAACCTAACCTAACCTAACCTAACCTAACCTAACCTAACCTAACCTAACCTAACCTAACCTAACCTAACCTAACCTAACCTAACCTAACCTAACCTAACCTAACCTAACCTAACCTAACCTAACCTAACCTAACCTAACCTAACCTAACCTAACCTAACCTAACCTAACCTAACCTAACCTAACCTAACCTAACCTAACCTAACCTAACCTAACCTAACCTAACCTAACCTAACCTAACCTAACCTAACCTAACCTAACCTAAGCTAACCTAACCTAACCTAACCTAACCTAACCTAACCTAACCTAACCTAACCTAACCTAACCTAACCTAACCTAACCTAACCTAACCTAACCTAACCTAACCTAACCTAACCTAACCTAACCTAACCTAACCTAACCTAACCTAACCTAACCTAACCTAACCTAACCTAACCTAACCTAACCTAACCTAACCTAACCTAACCTAACCTAACCTAACCTAACCTAACCTAACCTAACCTAACCTAACCTAACCTAACCTAACCTAACCTAACCTAACCTAACCTAACCTAACCTAACCTAACCTAACCTAACCTAACCTAACCTAACCTGACCTAACCTAACCTAACCTAACCTAACCTAACCTAACCTAACCTAACCTAACCTAACCTAACCTAACCTAACCTAACCTAACCTAACCTAACCTAACCTAACCTAACCTAACCTAACCTAACCTAACCTAACCTAACCTAACCTAACCTAACCTAACCTAACCTAACCTAACCTAACCTAACCTAACCTAACCTAACCTAACCTAACCTAACCTAACCTAACCTAACCTAACCTAACCTAACCTAACCTAACCTAACCTAACCTAACCTAACCTAACCTAACCTAACCTAACCTAACCTAACCTAACCTAACCTAACCTAACCTAACCTAACCTAACCTAACCTAACCTAACCTAACCTAACCTAACCTAACCTAACCTAACCTAACCTAACCTAACCTAACCTAACCTAACCTAACCTAACCTAACCTAACCTAACCTAACCTAACCTAACCTAACC
Source organism: Emmelina monodactyla (assembly GCA_916618145.1). Lineage (NCBI taxonomy): Eukaryota > Metazoa > Arthropoda > Insecta > Lepidoptera > Pterophoridae > Emmelina > Emmelina monodactyla. The sequence continues at coordinate 9,843,133 of OU745315.1, read as the reverse complement.
TAACCTAACCTAACCTAACCTAACCTAACCTAACCTAACCTAACCTAACCTAACCTAACCTAACCTAACCTAACCTAACCTAACCTAACCTAACCTAACCTAACCTAACCTAACCTAACCTAACCTAACCTAACCTAACCTAACCTAACCTAACCTAACCTAACCTAACCTAACCTAACCTAACCTAACCTAACCTAACCTAACCTAACCTAACCTAACCTAACCTAACCTAACCTAACCTAACCTAACCTAACCTAACCTAACCTAACCTAACCTAACCTAACCTAACCTAACCTAACCTAACCTAACCTAACCTAACCTAACCTAACCTAACCTAACCTAACCTAACCTAACCTAACCTAACCTAACCTAACCTAACCTAACCTAACCTAACCTAACCTAACCTAACCTAACCTAACCTAACCTAACCTAACCTAACCTAACCTAACCTAACCTAACCTAACCTAACCTAACCTAACCTAACCTAACCTAACCTAACCTAACCTAACCTAACCTAACCTAACCTAACCTAACCTAACCTAACCTAACCTAACCTAACCTAACCTAACCTAACCTAACCTAACCTAACCTAACCTAACCTAACCTAACCTAACCTAACCTAACCTAACCTAACCTAACCTAACCTAACCTAACCTAACCTAACCTAACCTAACCTAACCTAACCTAACCTAACCTAACCTAACCTAACCTAACCTAACCTAACCTAACCTAACCTAACCTAACCTAACCTAACCTAACCTAACCTAACCTAACCTAACCTAACCTAACCTAACCTAACCTAACCTAACCTAACCTAACCTAACCTAACCTAACCTAACCTAACCTAACCTAACCTAACCTAACCTAACCTAACCTAACCTAACCTAACCTAACCTAACCTAACCTAACCTAACCTAACCTAACCTAACCTAACCTAACCTAACCTAACCTAACCTAACCTAACCTAACCTAACCTAACCTAACCTAACCTAACCTAACCTAACCTAACCTAACCTAACCTAACCTAACCTAACCTAACCTAACCTAACCTAACCTAACCTAACCTAACCTAACCTAACCTAACCTAACCTAACCTAACCTAACCTAACCTAACCTAACCTAACCTAAGCTAACCTAACCTAACCTAACCTAACCTAACCTAACCTAACCTAACCTAACCTAACCTAACCTAACCTAACCTAACCTAACCTAACCTAACCTAACCTAACCTAACCTAACCTAACCTAATCTAACCTAACCTAACCTAACCTAACCTAACCTAACCTAACCTAACCTAACCTAACCTAACCTAACCTAACCTAACCTAACCTAACCTAACCTAACCTAACCTAACCTAACCTAACCTAACCTAACCTAACCTAACCTAACCTAACCTAACCTAACCTAACCTAACCTAACCTAACCTAACCTAACCTAACCTAACCTAACCTAACCTAACCTAACCTAACCTAACCTAACCTAACCTAACCTAACCTAACCTAACCTAACCTAACCTAACCTAACCTAACCTAACCTAACCTAACCTAACCTAACCTAACCTAACCTAACCTAACCTAACCTAACCTAACCTAACCTAACCTAACCTAACCTAACCTAACCTAACCTAACCTAACCTAACCTAACCTAACCTAACCTAACCTAACCTAACCTAACCTAACCTAACCTAACCTAACCTAACCTAACCTAACCTAACCTAACCTAACCTAACCTAACCTAACCTAACCTAACCTAACCTAACCTAACCTAACCTAACCTAACCTAACCTAACCTAACCTAACCTAACCTAACCTAACCTAACCTAACCTAACCTAACCTAACCTAACCTAACCTAACCTAACCTAACCTAACCTAACCTAACCTAACCTAACCTAACCTAACCTAACCTAACCTAACCGGACAGTCCCCCCGCACCCGCCGGACCGAGCGGAAGCGAAAAAACGCGCTCCTCAGTGAAAAAATCATCGATGTGGGAAAAAGTGCTCCGATTCGCCTGAAAATTTGCGTGTACATGTGTTTAAGTGCTACAAAAGACCCTACCAAGTTTCGTGGTGATACGCCAACTTTTGGAGACAGTCTTCATACAAGTGTTTGGTTGCAAGGGACAAAAGTGCGTGCGGCGCCCCAGAGTGATCGACGACCCCCTGGTTAAAAGGTATCGTTGGATGCGGTGCGACGAGACGCGTCTTTTGACACCTCTCTCGCATTTTTCTGATGTGCCATCGCCGAGCAGCTCCAGAAAAACCATCTTCAAACAGGGCGCGGCCGCTGGAAAATTTTTTCCTGTGACCCGGCAACCACTACACTGTCTTTGGAACATCCGTTGGATCGCCACGAACATTTTGGTATATCATACATAGTGATAGGACACTCAGAAAGGATTTTACAGACATTTTTGTGCAAATTAAACTCAGGTAAGCCCCGCCCCCTAGTCCTTTTTCTGTGAATAGTGCTCAAAAACCAGACTTAAACCTCTTTCCATATACTCTAATCAATAGCCCAGTGTTCAAGGTACATTTTCATATATAGTTTAAATAGATTCAGTGCATAAATCATCAGTTTTCGGCATTTTTTTCTATTTTCTATCCTGGGGGCGTGGCCTATGGAACATTCTAGAACAATTCTATTTTTAGAACAAAGTGTGTGTGATTTTAGTGTGACTTTTCCCCGATAGATGGCCTACCAAGACAGTTTCTCTCTTTTCTCGTCATAACTCGCCAAAATCTTCTTTTCTTCAACTTTTTTCAGTGTATATACTCTTATTAGTGTCCAACATTCAATTTTACACAGATATACAGACGGTTTAGGGCCTTTAAAACCACTAAATTACTAAGTTTAGAACTGCTGATCCCCCCTCCCCGTTAACCTTGTTTAACAATACAGCGTGCTCACTTTTTCTAATTTCACTTTGTAAATATTTTTATAGTTATAATAGTTTATATACTCCTGTTGTTTAATCACCTAGTTTTGTTAACATTCTTATCTTATTACCATAATAATACCTCTCATAATTTCATAAAACAAAATTAAATTTTCCTTCACTAATTGTAATTATCTTCATTTGTTTGTCACCATAATAGTTTCAGCATTTCTTATTTTGATTTATATACAATTTCTATAACTTATTCTGCATCATTCCCATAGTTTTCCATAACTTTGTAACTAAACCTCTTTTGTAATAATAAATCTTAGAACACGCTGTACTACCGACGCTAATTTAGTTCAGCTATCCGACGCCTGAGGGCGATTTTACACAGCGTGCTCCTTTATGTTATTTTTAGTATCAAAAAAATTTTGTAGTTAAAATAGCCTAAAACTCTTTTTGTCTTCGTGTAAGATTTGTATACATTGCTTCTCAATACTTATAATAACCTTCTGTAAAAACTTTGTATAACATAAAAAAATTTATTTTTCACTTTTCAGTAATTAATTGCATCTTTTTGATAGTAAAATAGTATCCCTAATATTTTCTTTTGTTATACACAACTTTTCTGTATCGTTCATAATTATTTAGCTTTTTAATATAGTTTCTCTTTACTCTATGTTTAATAAACCTGTAGTTTAATAATATTTCTCGGAACACGCTGTACTACCACAAACTGTCTAAACCCCGCCCCTTTACGCCGCTTTTCGCCGCTTGAGGGACATTGGATACAACGTGTTAACTTTTTAAGTTCTAATTTCAGACTTGTTGTATAATTCACTTCCATCTTAGTTTTTGTTATTAATTTTATCCGTTTTCACTGCAATAGTTTTAATATTCTTTTATTCTGTCTTTTTGTATTATATCCCAACATTTGCACAATTATTTAGCATAGTTACACAGTTTTGTTAAATAATTTTCTTAGATTAATCGTACATTTTGTAACACGTTGTATCTCAGTTCATCTCCCTAAGCCCCGCCTTTTTACTCCGCTTCCTGCCGGTAGATGGCGGTGTTGTCATCACGGGGCGTGGTTTAGAGTCACTTTTCGCAACTTCGACGTGAAGTTTGTATGGGGAGGTGTGGCCTATGGTCCGCGTCTCCGCAACTGCGACGCGAAGTTCGGAGGAGGAGGTGTGGCCTAAATTCTATTTATAGAACGTAACTTTAAGACGTATTTCAAGAAGATTTAATCAAGAATGGAGTCAGATGATGAGGCGTTTCTAGGCCTCTACCTAGACAGGACGAGGACACCTTCCCCCACACCCACTCGCTCTCCCATAGCGCCTAGAGGTACACGTAGCAAGACCAAAAATGCGAAAAAGGATGCTGCTGGCGGCAAACTACCCGTAGCGGCTCTACCAACGGAGGATACTCACTCCCCTACCCCCCTCAGTGCCGCAAAAACTGGAAACCTAGCTCAAGCAAAGGCCAGCCTCGACCAACTGGCGGCCGACATCATCTTTGCGGTCACTGAAGGGAGGAGTTTGACAGCGGTAAACAAAAAACGTATCATAGCGGCAGCGGAGGAGATCCGATTCGTCGTACGGGACTTACCTCTCAACATCGAGCCCTCAAATCAATCAACACCACCACCACAAGCAGCGGCTGACTCTGGCGAGGCACTAAAGCGCGATATTATCATGGCTGTACGCAGTGAGATGTCGCGGTTCAAGGACCAACTCGTCGCTGCTCAGAAGCGCCCCATCTATGCTAGTGTAGCGGCCCTCAACACCTCCGAACAACACCCACCGGGCTTCTCTGTACCTGCCACACCGAAACCTACCGCGCAAACATCCACCAAACCCGCCATCATCGTTACACCCACCTGCGAAGTCAAATCGAAACAAGACATAATTACTGCCTTTAAGAAAAGTGTCAGCTTCCGCGAACAAAGTTACGCCCCAGCGAGAGTTCAAGCGATATCAAACAACAAACTACGTGTTGAGTTCGACACTACCCAGCAGCGTGACGACACCTTGAGTAGACTCAGCGGCGCAGCTCAAGTGAGCGCAGAACCCGCCAAACGACTAAGACCTATGCTTATCATCAAAGGCATTTCTAACGACTTACCCAAGGAAGAGTTAATATCCGCCCTGCGAAATCAGAACACTTCTATCTCCGACCTTGTAACATCTGATGACGATATCACTCTAAAGTTTAAAAGAAACAACCGCAATTCCGAACTGTACAACGCCGTGATACAAGTGAAGCCAATTATTTATAAAGCAATAATTCAGCTGGGCCGAGTCTCCCTGGACTTTCAAAGAGTTCATGTGGAGGACTTCTGCCCTTTCATCCAATGCTACAAGTGCTATCAGTTCGGACACCTTAAATCGCATTGCACCGCGACTACGGACTCCTGCTCCCATTGTGCCGCCAAAGATCACACCTACAAAAGTTGCCCAAATAAAGAATCCGCTTCCAAGTGCCTCAACTGCCATAGTATAAACACTAAGTTTAATTCTAAGTTAGATACGTGCCACACCGCTATTTCCATATCCTGCCCTAGTGTTCGCAACATGCGTAATAAAATTGTAAATAAAATTGATTTTGGTACATGATTACTTATTCTTTATGTTTCATTCTTTTCTATACATCTTATGTATCTTTCTTAGTTTTAATTATTTTTATTTTTATTGTTCAAAATTGTATTATGTGCCTTCATTATCTTTTATTCCAATTTTTATGTGATTCTTTTATTGTTTAATTTTAGTTAATAACAAACAACTAGTTTTCTTGTGTTAATTTTATGTGTATCATTGTTTATAGATATCTTATATACCTTGTATCACCTATGACGTTGCAGGCCTTTGTATCTAAATGCAGAGGTCTCGCGGTGTCATTATATATATTAATATTGTACCCATTCAATATTAAATTTATGTGTATTAGTTTATCTGTTGTGTTAAACTTTTGTATATTATTTAATCCAGAGTGGCGTTGCAGGCCTCAGTATCTAATCGCAGAGGTCTCGCGGCGTCACAATATATTTAATTATTGTACCCATTCACTCTTAACTTTATGTGTATTAGTTGATCTGTTGTGTTAAACTTTCGTATATTATTTAATCCACTAATGGCGCCGCAAGCCTCAGTATCAAATCGCAGAGGCCTAGCGGCGCCACTATATCTAATCATTGTAATCATTTTCATAACTTTGCGTTTAGTTTTACTATTGTGTAAATCCTCTATTTTGTATTTCATTCATAATTGTACTGTGTTAAACAATTTAATTATTTAAGTGATTTTCTATGTATCAAACAAAAATATCTTTTCTCTCCCTTTGTATCATCAATGGCGCTGCACACTTCAGTATCCCATTAGCAGAAGTAGTGCGGCGCCACGGAAAAAATTTATTTAGCAAAACCTTTGTAAGCGGAAAAAAAAAAAAAACCTAACCTAACCTAACCTAACCTAACCTAACCTAACCTAACCTAACCTAACCTAACCTAACCTAACCTAACCTAACCTAACCTAACCTAACCTAACCTAACCTAACCTAACCTAACCTAACCTAACCTAACCTAACCTAACCTAACCTAACCTAACCTAACCTAACCTAACCTAACCTAACCTAACCTAACCTAACCTAACCTAACCTAACCTAACCTAACCTAACCTAACCTAACCTAACCTAACCTAACCTAACCTAACCTAACCTAACCTAACCTAACCTAACCAGTGCGCCCGCTCCCATCCTCGGGAACGCAGCTTTTCTAAGGCCGCTCCGCGCTCAAAAATCGCTCTGATGGCAAAAGTGCTCCAATTCTAACCGGACTTTCGCGAAAGTGAATCATTTAGTGCAGTTTACAAGTGGCCAAAAAGGCAAAGTGATCACTAAAGGATTTCAGTGACTCCTGGAGTAAAGGTACTGTTTTTTCAAACATTTAGTGAAAAGTTTTTTCTAAAAGTGCGTGCGCTGCCTCGAAACGATCGACGACCATATACTTTTATAGCACCGTTAGAAGCGCCTCTTCAAGACGCTTCTTCTGACACCACTTTCAGTTTTGTGACATTTAAATTTGTGAAGTTATTTCAGTTCTTGTAGTTTTTGGTTTTCCGTTTTTAACTTCACTGGACTTTTTCACCCCCAACCCCTCAAGTTTTGTTTACTGACTTTTCACCACCGTATGCCCTAACTCATCAAGAACACACCCTCAAAATTTCAAACCCATACGACCAGGATCGAGGGAGTTACAGCGTTTTTCAGTGAATCAAAAATAATTACCAACCGCACTTCAATTCCTTCGTGGACGCTGATTGGTCGAAAATCACGTCATTAGGTCGGCGCATGACGGTCAAGAGGTGTCGTTTTCGAAATCGCCAGTCAAGACCGAGTCGTTTTGGCCCCAGTTTCGTCCCAATTTAATAGATTTCCGTCTCTGAACGAGTGTTTTGCCCCAATTTTGGGGCCAAATCGGAAAAAAAGTGGGGCGAAATAAAAAACCAACATAGACCTCCTTTTTTTAAAGTTGGGTAAGTTACTGGACCCCTTATAACTCCCCCCACCATCTCAGACCACCATCAGGAGTTATTACCAGAACACCCCTACTGGCTTCTGAGGGGATAACTCCTCAACGGAGCGTCGAAGGTCAATTCGGACTTCGGTATCGACCCCTCCACAGGACCATCCACCACCACAACCAGGGACTACTCCTCGACTAAGATCCTGGCATATCTTCGGACTGGAGCATCGGACACCAGGTTCGTCTTCAGATTTGGCAACTCCTCATCACTCCCCTTCCACCTCGGGACTTGGCCACCACCAGAGCACCCCTCCTGGCTTTTCAGGGGATAACTCCTAAACGGAGCGTCCTAGGTCATTTTTGACATCAATTTCGACCCCCCTGATATAACCCCCGCACCAGCCCAGGTCCAACATCAGGGACCACTCTTGGATGAAGAACCCCTCGTATCTTCGTAACGGTGCGTCGGAGACCAGTTCTGTTTTCGGTTCTGGTAGCTCCTTAGAGGTCCCCTTCCACCTTGCTACTCAGTTTCCACCAGAACACCCCGGTTCGCTCCGCAGGGGATAACTCCTCAACGGAGATAGATAGAGACACGCGGTTTGCGGGAAAGGATTCAGTGCCTTCCCCTGGATACAACCCACCTGCTACGCCTTTGCAAAAGTGAAGTGTTAATTTTTTTTGACTTTTTTATACAACTTTGTAACTTTTTTGTGACTTTTATTGACTTTACGTATAATATGCCGATCACTCGCTCGCCTGTCAAAGCGCGCCCGCCGTTTGCCAAGGCGGCAAATATGCGTCAGGCCACCGACGACCAGATGCCCTCAACCTCGACGGCCCCTCAGGCCTGTGACCGGCCAAATACCCCGGAGGTATCTGCAGTGCAAAAAACCACCGAAGACGTGCTGCCTTCAACATCGAGGGCCTACCAGGCCCGTGACCGGCCACTCACCCCGGAGGCGTCCGCAGCGCATGAGCTTGACTCTGCCCCACCACTTGACAGAACTTTTAATTTGTCACCGATGATTGTGTTAGACCCACCAGATGACTTCTACCCAAGTGATGCTCCTGAAGATTTAGACGCTACACCCCCTTTAAGGCTGGAAGCATCAGATTCGGAAATACCTTCAGTACCGGCTGCGTCCTCGGAACCCCCCACCAAGGTTGGGAAGAAGAAGGCTCGACCACGCCTGGATTTTCCATCCATTCCCGAAGCCTTGCTGGAGGGAACCGCAGTCTCAGGGCACCTGCAAAAGATTTACAACCATTTGATAAACATACCAAAAATATTGAACGAGACCAAGAGTGTCACCAAGGCGGGAAGGAGCAACGCAGTTAAGGCTGCGTTCGACGCGGCGAAGTTGGTTGCGGAGGTCAACAACCTTCTTGCAGAGGGCTGTCCTGCCCCCCCGTCTGAGAATAACATCAACCTCAGCGCCGACATCCCATCCATCATCGAGAAGGCCGTAGCCAAGGCAGTGCGAACGGAGCTGGGGAGGGCTGCCGCTGCTTCGGCCTATCCGCCGCTTCCCTACCGACCCTCACAACCCTCACAGCCCTACCCAAACTCTTTTAATTCAAAGGTGAGGACATGGCAGGCCTCCGCGAAGCCAACAGTCCCTGTTACCAGACCTGCCCTGATCATGACGTGCAAGGAGGGCCCAGAGGCTCCTAGGGAGAAGTCGGTTCAGACCCTAAGGCGCCTTGTCAACTTCAAAACAACCGGATACACGGCGGCAAAAGTGGTCCAACTCTCCAGGGGTAAAACCCGGGTAGAGTTCGAAAAGAAGGAGGACCTAAACGATGCACTGAATCGTATTAACGCCGCCGCTGAATCTGAGGGTGTCTCGGCAGAGCCTGAGCGGAAGATCGACCCCAAAATTTTGATAAAAGGCGTCAGCAAGGACGTGCCTCGGGAGGAGCTCATCGAGTGCCTAATATCGCAGAACCCCGAGCTGACCGACTTCTCCAGGAGCAAGTTTAACTTGCTCTTCGTCTCTTCAAACAGAAGCCCCCACTTATATAACGCCACCATCACCGTGCCGCCTGGGTCGTGGCCCCGTCTCTCAAACCTTGAGCGCCTGCGTATTGAACACCAACGGGTACATTTTGAGGAATCGTCCCCACTAAAACAGTGCCGCCGGTGCTTCCAGTTTGGGCACACCGTAGGGCGCTGTACTGCTGAGGAGGACCTTTGCCGCCACTGCGGCAAGCCGGGCCACACTCAGCGCTCCTGTCCCATCGCCGCAGCAGACCCCATCTGCATCAATTGTTGTGCGCATAATGCGAAATTCCATACAGAGGTAAGTGCCAAACACTCAAGTTTATCGTTTTCATGCCCAAGACGCATCTCCATGCTAAACCGTGTGCAGTCCAAGGTAGATTATGGCCAGTAAATTTAAAAAATCCTTCTCATTCATCCAAACTAACCTGGATAAAAGTTATGCCACTACGTACAATTTTATAAGTTTTTTTGCGCGTAACAAACGCTCTTGCATCGCCATGGTCACGGAGCCCTATGTGAGCTCCCAGGGGGGTGGAGGGGCCATGGGCGGAGCAGGCATTGACTCCTTCCAAATCATCTCTGACAATACACCAACTAGAGCTGTAATTTATATCCACAACAGGTACGCTCTCCAAACCAAAGCTATTTTACTTTCACAATTTTCTTGCCCAGATTTAGTTGCAGTAAAGCTCAATTCAGGAACCAATAGTGTTATATTAGTATCAGTTTACATCTCTCCCTCCACGGTCCCCACCGCTCTCTTAGAGAGGATCAAGTCAGTCCTTGACTTTGCAAATGGCCGTCGCTGTATCATCTCGGGCGACTTCAATGCGTGGCATCCCTCCTGGGATTCCCTTGGCAAGCGTAATGACAGGGGCGATGTTGTTGCGAATTTTGCCTCTTTCAACGACCTTTCATGCTGTAATTCGGGCGTCCAGACATTCGAGGCCTTTAGTCACGGTTCCTTAAGAACCAGCGCCATCGATCTAACGTTTGTTTCATCCGACCTGGCCGGTTCTGTTTCCGACTGGCACACTGACCGATCCGTAATACCTGCTGCCCAACACACCCTCATATATTTCAATGTTTTATTAAATTCTGTCCATAATGAGATCCCACGAAGTACCACCCGCCGCTACCGGATTAATCAGCATACTGACTGGGCCTCCTTTAAAAATAACTTAAGCAATTCTTTTCTTCAATCTGATATAGATAGTAATAAACCCCTAGAACTCTCCGCGCCTGATCTGGATATCTTCATCAAAACAGTAACTGACGCAATTCACAAGGCGGCCTCACTGAGCTTCCCTACCATCAGTGGCAACTCTGCCGCTGCTCGTCCTCCCTTTTGGTGCCAGCGATTGGACGATCTAAAGGCGGAGCTCTTGCAGGCTAAGAGAACTGTGAGGCGTCTCAAGAGCAGATACCCGTTCTCTTGCCCGCCTGAGCTCATCACTCGCCTTGAAGCTGCCCATAAGGAATATTCTTCGGCCATCAGTCAGGAATCGACCCGGCATTTTAGGGGGTTCTGTGAGGCGCAATCCCTGGATGAAGTTTGGTCAGTTACCAATCCCACCCTTAGGCCCAAGTTCCCCAAGAAGGCTCCCGCAACTGTCAACTCCGCCGCTGGCGCCTCTGCCGATAGTGATGAGACTGCCAACGCGTTGCTGTCCCACTTCTACCCTAGGGACAGCGCTCTAACTGATACCTGTGAGCAAGCAGCGACTCGCGCTTCTTGCACCATACCTCCCAATACTGCTAACGACCCGGATTTCACTGTAGAGGAAATCACGGAGGCTATTAGTTCAATTTCACATAGAAAGGCCCCGGGTTTAGACGGCCTATCGTCTGATATTTGTCTGACGGTTGTCAGAAATTTCCCCGCTCTATTTAAAAACATCTATAACCAATGTCTCGCCTTAGCTCATTTTCCTAAAGTTTGGAAAGACGCCCAACTTAGAATTATTCCAAAGGCGGGCTGCTCCAACGCGTCTTCCCTAAAAGCCCACAGGCCCATAGGTTTAATACCCGTCTTCGGTAAAGCTTTGGAGAAACTCTTTACTGAAAGGTTTCTCCACATATCTGCATGCAACGGCACCCTGAATCGCAACCAGTTTGGGTTCAGAAGAAACTCTTCCACTACTCTTGCCCTCAATAACGCCATCTCATTCATAAAATCCCGCCGCCGGTCTAAATACCTCGTAACTGCCATATCCTTAGACATACAGTCCGCCTTCGATAGAGCCTGGTGGCCTGCGATTCTGTCCAGGCTAAAGGCTATCGGTTGCCCTTCCAACATTTACAATTTGATTTTAAATTACCTCACACCCAGATCAGTTTCCCTCAATTACGCCGGGGCTCAGGCCTCCATACTCACCGAAATGGGATGCGTCCAGGGCTCGGCTTGTGGGCCAGCCCTGTGGAACCTCATTCTCGACGATTTACTTGACATCCCCCTTCCGCCGGGATGCCGCTTGCAGGCATACGCTGATGACGTCCTGCTGATCGTGTCGGCTCGAAACCCTCGCGAACTAGAGCACCTCGCTAACAACATCTTGGACAGGATCGCAGAATGGGGCCTGAACCAAAAGTTAAGCTTTGGTCCTACCAAGACCAAAGCCTTGGCATTCTCACCCACGGCAGCCAAAGCTCAGTTATCCATGTGTGGCACCCCAATTCCATTCACCGACAGCTTTTCTTTATTGGGAGTTGTTATCGATAATAAACTAAATTTTTCAAAACATGTAATTTCCGCCATCAGCAAAGCCCGTGCCATATACAAACGTCTAACTCTTTTTGCTCGTCCCACCTGGGGTATTAACCCAGAAATCATCAGCATTATTTACAAGCATGTCGTCGTCCCTACCATCACATATGCGGCAGGTATCTGGGGCAAAGTTGTCGAAAGGAAGGAAGTTCGCGCCAAACTCGCATCTTTGCAGAGAGACTTTGCTCTGCGCGCTCTTAGAGCCTATAAGACGGTTTCCTCCAATGCTGCCATGGCCCTAGCTAGGTTTCCACCTCTAGACCTGGAAATTCTACATACTAGGGAAATGGAGGTAACCCGTATTACTGGCAATTCATCTTTCCTTCCTTCCGATATACGCCTAGATAAAGACGTAAACATCAGCAAGTTGTTACACCCAGCTGTCCGGGTCAATATTAAATATCATATTGCTAACGACCAATCTACAGTCTCTAAATTTCAACGCCAAGACACTATCAGCATCTTTACAGATGGCAGCAAGAGCGAGAGTGGGGTGGGTGCTGCTTTTGTATGCCAACCGCCTAATAGTGACACATTTAGCATCAAAAGACATTTCAAACTACATAATTCGTGTTCTGTTTTTCAGGCCGAAATGCTGGCAATCCTTCGAGCTTGCCAGTTCTTTGAAAGTAAAAGTAGCTGTAAATTTGCCATAATCTTCACTGACTCCCGCTCCTCGCTCGAAGCTATTAATAACAGAAGTAGCACGGGTTTTCTCACAAATCACATACATAAAATCTTATCTAGAATAGGTGACAGAATTAAGTTTTGTTGGGTAAGGGGGCACGTGGGCATTAGGGGCAATGAAGAGGCCGACCAGGAAGCCGCTAAGGCTGCCTCTTCCAAAGTTGCGCCTAACTTCTGCTTCTTCCCTCTCTCCTACGCCAAGAGCTTGTCCAGGGCGCGTGTCTGGGCTGAGTGGCAAGCTAGGTATCGAAGCGCGCAGCAGGGCCTCGTCACACGTACCATGTTTCCAGATCTCTCTAACATCTTTGACTTTTTCACATTCACCACTCCGTCATTTTTCCTTACGCAATTCCTAACTGGACATGGCTGCGACCTAGCATATCTCTTGCGCTTCCACGTAGTAACATCAGCTACTTGCCCGTGCGGCTCCGGTAAGCCGCAAGATCTCCAACATCTATTTTACGATTGCGCGCGCTTTAATATTGCCCGGCACAACTTTCTATCGTCTATTCCTCTTAATTCCCGCGTCGCTAAACCTTTTATATTTGATAAAAATAATTTAAATCATGCTTTCGTTACTTCTTTTGTAACCTTTGTAGAGTCAATTTACAGTAAACTGAAAAATTTTAATAATTCCCATAACCCTCAGTAAATTTCAGATTCTTTTTAAACTTTTTTTTACCACACAATATTTTTTTTATTTTTCTTTAAATTTTTCTAAACTTAACCTAACTGTACAGTAAAATCGTTTTTTTTTCTTTTTTTTGTTCTCTTCATCTCCTTTGTCGATTCTGCCTTGGACTTAACTCGGAGGGGACTCCTTTTGGTCTTGGGCATGTGTGCCTTTATGTTTGGCACTTATTTCTTTGCTGCACTTGTCATAAGATTTACTTTCTACGGTTATATCAGTTTTTGTAATTAACAATTAAGTTTAAATGTTCATTTTATATCTTTGTGCTTTTTTTTTATTTATTTTATTTTACTTTTTCTAAGTTTTATGTGCATTTTTAATTTATACAGTATAATAAAAAACAAAAAGAAAAGAAAAACTGGAAAAAAGACATTTACAAAAAAAAAAAAAAAAAAATACATTAAAAAAAAAAAAAAAAAAAACAAAAACCAGACATTTACAAAAAAAAAAAAAAAAAAGACATTAATAAAAGGAAAAAATTGGAATTGTACATATTTTTATCATTGATTTTGGAATTGTTAATAACTCTTTGTTTTTTTTGGAATTTATCATAATTTGTGGAATATGTTTCTTGAACTTTTCAATTTGTATATTATATATGTGCTAATTTTGTTTTATAAGTTTATAAATTTAATTTTGTATTTTAGTTTGTAACATCAGAGAGACAACTGTCTCAGAACGATTTAATTTATATAAAACAACTTTGTTCGTTGTTTCTTAAAGATACCCCTAGATGTATCCCTCGCGTCTTCGGGAATGACTTTTTTTAATTGTATCACCTTGTCTTATATTCATAACTTGCAACATAATTATAAGAAAATAAATGTAAGAGACTTAATAAATTAATTATAAAAAAAAAAAAAAAAACCTAACCTAACCTAACCTAACCTAACCTAACCTAACCTAACCTAACCTAACCTAACCTAACCTAACCTAACCTAACCTAACCTAACCTAACCTAACCTAACCTAACCTAACCTAACCTAACCTAACCTAACCTAACCTAACCTAACCTAACCTAACCTAACCTAACCTAACCTAACCTAACCTAACCTAACCTAACCTAACCTAACCTAACCTAACCTAACCTAAGCTAACCTAACCTAGCCTAACCTAACCTAACCTAACCTAACCTAACCTAACCTAACCTAACCTAACCTAACCTAACCTAACCTAACCTAACCTAACCTAACCTAACCTAACCTAACCTAACCTAACCTAACCTAACCTAACCTAACCTAACCTAACCTAACCTAACCTAACCTAACCTAACCTAACCTAACCTAACCTAACCTAACCTAACCTAACCTAACCTAACCTAACCTAACCTAACCTAACCTAACCTAACCTAACCTAACCTAACCTAACCTAACCTAACCTAACCTAACCTAACCTAACCTAACCTAACCTAACCTAACCTAACCTAACCTAACCTAACCTAACCTAACCTAACCTAACCTAACCTAACCTAACCTAACCTAACCTAACCTAACCTAACCTAACCTAACCTAACCTAACCTAACCTAACCTAACCTAACCTAACCTAACCTAACCTAACCTAACCTAACCTAACCTAACCTAACCTAACCTAACCTAACCTAACCTAACCTAACCTAACCTAACCTAACCTAACCTAACCTAACCTAACCTAACCTAACCTAACCTAACCTAACCTAACCTAACCTAACCTAACCTAACCTAACCTAACCTAACCTAACCTAACCTAACCTAACCTAACCTAACCTAACCTAACCTAACCTAACCTAACCTAACCTAACCTAACCTAACCTAACCTAACCTAACCTAACCTAACCTAACCTAACCTAACCTAACCTAACCTAACCTAACCTAACCTAACCTAACCTAACCTAACCTAACCTAACCTAACCTAACCTAACCTAACCTAACCTAACCTAACCTAACCTAACCTAACCTAACCTAACCTAACCTAACCTAACCTAACCTAACCTAACCTAACCTAACCTAACCTAACCTAACCTAACCTAACCTAACCTAACCTAACCTAACCTAACCTAACCTAACCTAACCTAACCTAACCTAACCTAACCTAACCTAACCTAACCTAACCTAACCTAACCTAACCTAACCTAACCTAACCTAACCTAACCTAACCTAACCTAACCTAACCTAACCTAACCTAACCTAACCTAACCTAACCTAACCTAACCTAACCTAACCTAACCTAACCTAACCTAACCTAACCTAACCTAACCTAACCTAACCTAACCTAACCTAACCTAACCTAACCTAACCTAACCTAACCTAACCTAACCTAACCTAACCTAACCTAACCTAACCTAACCTAACCTAACCTAACCTAACCTAACCTAACCTAAAGGAAAAAGGAGTAACCGCCCCCCCGCGACTTTAACATCTTGTTGCTCCGCGCAAAAAATTCGGAAAGTCGGTTTACTTTTATCTCACAACCCTCAAAATAGTATCAAAGTGTAGTGCAGTGTGTGCTTAACAAGTGCAATTGGAGAACACTCGATATCCCGCAGGACCTCCAAGTTATTAAGCACCAAACTTCCCGGTTAGTAAACAACACCTTCGGAGGACCCGATCATCCTGATCTATATACCGACGGATAGGCGATCAAAAGCCCAATCCAACAACGGTCGAACCAGGAAGATCGGAGAACGCATCGGGAAGTTATAAGCCACCAAAGGTTCGTAAAATCCCATACAGACAAGGCGACCTACTAAGGCAGACAACACGCGCCGCCAAGCCGGCGCCGAATACAGTACACAACAACAGACTGTACGCTACGGTACGTCGCCGAGTCACTAGGTGAGTTACGAACCTGAAGACAGGCAACAGTCTCAAGAGTCGTGAGGAGCAGAACTGAAGACAGCTATCACATCAGAGCTGTTCCAGGGAACTCCTCAACAAACTGCGGTAGGAGAGCCGTTCCTGTACGGAACCAGGACCGGGATCAAGACCTCCCCAGGATCTAAAGGCCCCATCGGGACACCACCACCCCCCCGCTCACCACCAACCCCACCCCCGCAGAAGTAAACTACGCCACAGAAGACCGTGGGAACCCGTGCTTGGGCTCCAGACAGTCAGGAGTGCTGGTACAAGCGACTGGTCCCAAGGGTTTGTATTCCCCCCCAACACCCCCCCCGCGCTCCAGAAACCGCACCCCCTGGAAGCTAATTCCGCCTTACGAGATCGCAGGACCCCGTGCGTGGACTCGCAGCAATCAGGAGAGGAAGACCAACTGAGCAGCCCCAAGGGTAATAACTAACCCCCCCAACACCCCCTGCGCTCCAGAAGCCCCACCCCCTCGAGACCCAACTCCGTCATCCGGGATCGCAGAGCTCCGTGCGTAGGCTCGTTGCACTCGGGAGAAGAAGGCCAACTGTCCAGCCCCAAGGGTTCAAACCACCCCCCCAACACCCCCGCGCTCCAGAAGCCTCACAGCCCCGGAAGAAAACACCTCGTGCGTGGGCTCGTTGCACTTGGGAGAAGGGGGCAAACCGTCCAGCACCAAGGGATTAAACCACCCCCCAACACCCCCGCGCTCCAGAAAGCCCCACCCTCCCGGAAGAAAACACCCCGTGCGTGGGCTCGTTGCACTCGGGAGAAGAAGGCAAATCGTCCAGCACCAAGGGATAAAACCACCCCCCAACACCCCCGCGCTCCAGAAAGCCTCACCCCCGGAAGAAAAAACACCTCGTGCGTGGGCTCGTTGCATTCGGGAAAAGAAGGCCACTTGTCCAGCCCCAAGGGTTCAAACAACCCCCCAACACCCCCGCGCTCCAGAAGCCTCACCCCCCCCGGAAGAAAACACCTCGTGCGTGGGCTCATTGCACTCGGGAGAAGAAGGCCAACCGTCCAGTACCAAGGGATCAAACCACCCCCCAACACCCCCTGCGCTCCAGAAGTCTCACCCCCCTGGAAGAAAGCCCCTCGTGCGTGGGCTTGTTGTACTCAGGAGAGGAAGGACAGTCTACTGGCCCCAAAGGTTTAAACCACCCCCCCAAACACCCCCTTGGACAAATACCCCGCGAGCTGTAGCGTAGTCATTTTTGAACCCACAACACCGTGCAAGGGCTCAAAAGAATCAGAAAGAGAAGACCTACAAAACTGCTCCAACGGTTTTTGAGAAAACAGCCACAAACAAAAAATATTTTGTAGAAACAAGGAACTCCAGCATCACAGCAGCAAAAAGAATCCAACAACTTTTTTGAACTCTAACATATTATTTCTACCATATAATTTCAATTGTGCAATAGTGAATAAAAAAAATTAAAAAAAAAAAAACACAACAAAAAAAAAAAAAAATTCACACAAGTTGAAAAAAAAAAAAAAAAAAAAACAATTTTTAATCAACACCTTCAATCTTGCCAAGGGAAACTAGCACCAACTATGTCTAGCAACAACAAGACCACCCCGGAGGTCGCGGAAGACAAGACCGCGCAAACCCAACAGCCGTCGTCGACATCCCCGCCACCACCGCCTTCGTCCCCCAAGCAAGGTAAGTCGAAAACTACTACACAGACCACATCACCACCATCAAGCGCAACACCAAAAAAATCACCCTCACCCACGAAACCAACCTTCGCAATAAAAAAACACACACCTATCGCGAGAAAACCTCGAGGAGGCTCGAGAGTCGGCAAAAAAACCATCGGCCCTATAGACCTTTGCCGCCAGCTGTCTCTCGAGCAAAAGACAAAGAAAAAAAACCGCCACGGGCGGAATCAGACGGGCAGTAACGATTAAAAACGCCCAATCAGTTGCCAGAAATAGTGCAGCAGACGATGTCCGGAGATTGGCGGACATCTCTCTGCTAAATGACAGCGCGGACCTCCATACCCCCGCGGAAACCCCGCAGACACCTGCCCGCGAAAAACCTACCACACCAACTCTCGCCGAGCTACGCACCACACCCGCGAAAACCCCACAGACACCAGCCCGCGAAAAACTAACCACACCAACTCTCGCCGAGCTACGCACCACACCCCGAAATGACTACTACACCGTAGTCGTGGCCAAATCAGACTCGGAATGCGGCTCCGAACCAGAGGATATGGAAGCCTGGAGCCAGAAGGCTAATGAGCCGCAAACCGATGACGAGTGGACAGATACCTGCAGCGAGCCCAGCAACAGGAGAAGCATCCTCCCACCGCAGGGAAACCGCAGCGGAATCTGCAAAGACCTAGCCACGGAGCGAGCAAGAGAGTTCCTGATGGAGGGCAAAAACGCCCTCGAGTCATCAAAAACACTCAAGCGAGAGTTGCGAGCAACAGCCGTGGAAAACCTGAACAACCTCTACGAGCTGGTTCTCGCCCTGTCGGACTCAAGACACCGCCACAGAGTCAACCTCGAAGTGGAACGGACTAGAGCCGCCAGGGAGATGGCGTGGGTCCAAAAACAACACGCCAAAAAAATGGAGGAATTGCAGACCGTTGCCGACCTCCTACACGCAGAGACAAGGCAAGAGCTTTCGAACACCAGAAAGGCACTAACAGCGCTGCAAGAGAAGCTCGACCTCCAGATGGACAGCCTCATAAAAACAATGAAGACTGTCCACCTGGAAGTAAAGGAGCCAACCTCCAAAAAAGCGGAAAACATCGAACCAGCTAAAGGCGGTTGTAAAGACCACACGCCGGCCATCGAAGAACTGGCCAAAAAACTCGGAGATTTGGCAAACGAGATTTATTATCTGAAGCGGGACTCCGGCAAAGCCACTAGAGCATCAACACCCACGTCACCAAATCAGGGCTCACCCACAAACTCTGAGCATAAAGACGTCTCGGACAGGCTGAAAAGCCTATCCGAAGACACCAACACCTTACTGACTGAAGTGACGACGCTCAAGTCAATAGTCGAAGATCGGAGACCCGCCTCAAAGGAGGAAATCCAGATCGCGGTACGCGAAGAACTGGCTCCCCTGAAATCTCAGGCCAAGAACATCCTCAAAGAGATAGAGGAGGTGAAGGGACAAACCGGGCAATCCCAACCAGGAACTGTGGGACTGGCAACTGAAATCGCACTAACGGAATCAGCAACAAAATTGGAAAACCAATCAAAGGAACTAAGCAAAACTTTAACATGGTTCAACTCCTCCATGAACAAGGCACCAAAACCCACCCCAAGCACGCAGCAGGGGGCCACCTACGCTGACATGGCCAAAAAACCTAATCACGCAGTGATTGTCTCGTCGACCGATCCCACAAACACCGGGGAAAAGGTCATCGAGGCCATAAGATCAACCCTCGATTTCAAATCCACGGGTATCACTGTGGACAGAGTCCGCAAGGCCAAAAACAGCAAGGTGATCCTGAGCTGCGAGTCAAGGGAGGGGCTCCAACGACTCAAAACACAAATTAACAAAAACAAGACACTCCAGGTACAAGATGCCACACAGCAAAACCCGTTGGTAATAATCAAAAACGTGATGAGCTACCACAGCGATCAGGAAATCCTGGACAACCTGATAGCCCAAAACAAGAAGTTATTTGAAGGGCTACCAGAAAAGAACTTGAAACTGCGTTATAAGAAGCGAGCACGAAACACGCTTCAGTGCCATCCGGTGCTGGAAACGTCGCCGCTCCTGCACAAACGAATGTTGGAACAGGGAATGGTACACGTCGGCCTTAGCAAATGCAAGGTAGAAGACCAATCTCCCCTGGTACAATGCGCGAAATGTCTGGGCTTTGGGCACACGAAAATCTTGTGCAAAGAACCAGAGCAACGCTGCAACTATTGCGGCAAAGCACACTCATGGCAAGACTGCCATGCCAGACAGAAGCAGGAGCCACCAACATGCAGAAATTGCAAGTTGGCTGGCAAAGACGCCAACAGCACCACGCCGCCCCACATGGCATATAGTGAAATATGCCCAGAACGCCAGGGCTGGGACAGAATAGCGCGGTCCAGGATAACCTATTGTTAACGCCGTCGTTCCATCAAGGTCCGGTCTCGTTCATAGTCATCCAACGGGACTACACTTCATCCAAGCAAACCTCCGAAGATCTGAGCTCGTCACTGCTGAGCTGCTGCAGGCAGCGGAACACCGAGGAGCCACCATCGCACTAGTGCAGGAACCCTATGTAGGCAGCACTGGTGTGATGAAGCAACCACCAGGCACGCAGATAGTACAATGCACCCTCAACCGCAAAAAACCGGTAAAAGCAGCCATCATCATTTTTGGAGACAAGGTAAAGATCACACATGACCCGCAACTTGTCTCCGAAACCGAAGCAGTAGTGATGATAGAAGCGGGTCCCCTAAAGCTTGGACTAGTCTCAATATACTATGAAGGAAACCAAGACATAACAACAAACATAGAACGAACAAAAACGGCATGCTCACAATTACCAACGGAACACATCATCATCGGTGGCGACACAAATGCCAAGAGCCACTGGTGGGGCAGCAAGGAAGATGACGAAAGAGGCGAGGCCTATAACGCCTTCTTAAGCGAAATGGACTTCCATATCCTAAACATCGGAGATACGCCTACCTTTGAAGTCTATCGACAGGGCCGCTTATGCAGCAGTCTGGTAGACGTAACAGCCTGCTCGACTACCCTTCTAGGAAAGATTAAAAACTGGAGAGTGGACAAACAACTCACGACATCTGACCACAACGCTATTACTTTCACCGTGTCAACGGAAGCACGCCTAACACCAATAGTGCGACCAACCACACGAAAGTATAACACCAAGAAAGCGAACTGGCAGCTGTTTAGCGAGGTACTATGCCACTCACTAGAAGGGAAAAACCTCACAGTCGACAGGATTAACAAGGTAGACAGTACGGAGGAAATGGAATCCATCATAGAGGCCTACGCCGAGTCAATAGATTCTGCATGCGAACACGCGATCCCCAAACCAAAGAAGAGGCAAGGTAAACCGACACCACCTTGGTGGACCAAAGACCTCGAAGATCTAAAAAAAGACGTGCTCCGCAAAAAACGCAGAATCAAAAACGCTGCTCCCGCCAGAATTGAAGCCGTACTGGAAGACTATCAAGAGGCCCGAGAGATGTACCTCTCAACAGCACAGAGGGCCAAAACAGAGAGTTGGAAAACCTTCTGCTCCACACAAGAAAGAGAAAGCATGTGGGACGGAATATATAGGGTCATCAGGAAAACATCAAACAGCCAAGAAGACATGCTTCTTCAAGGCTCGGATGGCAAAAGTCTGAATCCAGACCAATCGGCAAATCTACTCGCCGAAACCTTCTATCCTGGTGACAATATATCCACAGACAATCCGTACCATAGACGCCTCAGAGAAAGTGTGGAAAGCAGAACGACCGCACAAGAAGAACTGGCGGCCGACGACCCACCCTTCACGGAAGCAGAGGTGGAGGCGGTGCTTAAAACCCAAAACCCAAAGAAAGCACCAGGGTCGGACGGGTTCACAGCAGACATTTGCGCCCGGGCAATCCGAAGCGGAAAGGAGGTGTTCTTGGCAATCGCAAATAAGTGTTTGTCAATCCACTACTTCCCCAAGCGATGGAAAACTGCCCATGTAGTCATTCTCCGAAAACCCGGGAAAACTGACTACACCCACCCAAAATCCTACAGACCCATAGGACTTCTATCAGTACTGGGGAAAACTGTGGAAAAACTACTGGTGGGACGGCTGCAATGGCATCTGCTGCCAACTCTCAAAGACACACAGTACGGTTTCATGCCACAGCGCGGAACGGAGGACGCCCTCTATGATCTTCTCAAGCACATTAGATCTGAGCTAAGCGATAAAAAATCAGTCTTGGTAATATCGCTAGACATAGAGGGAGCCTTCGACAATGCGTGGTGGCCGGCTCTAAAACACCAACTACTGTCCAGGGGCTGCCCAAGGAACTTATATATGATGGTGGACTCATACCTCACAGACAGAAAAATCACCATCAACTACGCAGGGGCAACCAGCGAGAGAGAGACCACAAAGGGCTGTGTCCAAGGATCCATCGCAGGACCGACCTTTTGGAACCTCATCTTGGATCCCCTGCTACAGCTGCTGTCGAAAGAGGAAGTCCACTGTCAAGCCTTCGCCGACGATGGGGTTCTGGTATTCTCCGGGAAGTCCATAGCCAAAATAGAGCAAACGGCCAACAGGGTATTGGAAAAAGTTTCAAAATGGGGAGTCAAAAACAAGCTGAACTTCGCAGCGCATAAGACCAACGCGATGCTTATAACCAAAAAGCTGAAGTTCGACCCCCCTGAAATCACCATGAATGAAACACCAATCACCCTGGTGGACGAGATAAAACTTCTAGGGCTCATAATAGACAGGCGCCTTAACTTCATCTCGCATGTCAAAGCGGTGTGCAAAAAAGCCGCCGACATATACAAACAGCTGGCATGCGCAGCTAAGGTGACCTGGGGACTTAACGGAGAAATCATAAGAACGATCTACGTCGCAGTGACAGAACCCATCGTCACCTACGGAGCATGCGCCTGGGCAGAAGCAACACAGCTAGTCACGAACAGAAAGCAACTGGAAGCGCTACAAAGGAACTTTGCACAAAAGATCTGCAAAGCCTACAGGACCGCCTCACTAACATCCGTGACGGTCCTGTCAGGAACCCTGCCGCTAGACCTGCGCATCCAGGAAAACGCCGCACTATACGAGGCCAAAAAAGGTGTCTCCCATGAGTACCTACCACCACAGAGACAGCTCGAGCAAATAGTGAAGTTCAAAGACTTACCACATCCTGCTACTCAAATAACAACTGAGTTCGAGCTGCTTGAAAACATGGATGCAACGACCGTGGAAACCCTTAAAATTACTGGACCGGAAATATACACAGACGGCAGTAAAATGGAGGGAAAGGTCGGAGCCGCCATGACGTGGTGGGAGCATGGGAAAGAAACATCTTACGATACCTACAGTCTCGACGAAACCTGCACGGTCTTCCAGTCAGAGATGTATGCACTCCATAGGGCCGTTAAAAGGGCAGAAGAAAGTAACAGGGACAAAGTAAACATCCTCAGCGACTCAAGATCATCGCTCGAACTTTTGAGTAATCCCAAACTACTTCACCCTCTGGCCAAATCCATCAAGGAGAGCATTGCTCGCATAAGACAAGACGGCAGAGAAGTGCGGCTTTTCTGGCTCAGAGCACACGTGGGCACAGCCGGGAACGAAAGGGCAGACGAGCTAGCGAAAGCGGGTGCGAATAAAACCAGCTCAAAACCGGACTACGCAGAGGTTCCGCTCTCATATATTAGGACAAGAATCAGGAAAGAGACGATCTGCAAATGGCAGGATCGCTACGATGCGTCAGACACTGGCGCAGTAACAAAGGTTTTCTTCCCCGACGTTGCTAAGGCCTATAGCGTTGTGAGAGAAGTAAAACCGTGCCATCTCCTGACTCAAGTCCTAACGGGGCACGGCGCCTTCAGCGAATATTTACACCGCTTTAACCTGAAGACCAGCCCCCAATGCGAGTGTGACCCCGCCAAGGTAGAATCGGTATGGCACCTGCTTTTCGAATGCCCGCGCTTCCAGGTGCAGCGTCTCAATCTCACCCACCAAATCGACCTGGAGTGGAAAATAGAAAACCTTACACACATAATCAATAGAAATAAAGACCGTGAAGCCCTAATACCGTTTATGAAGACCATAGCTTCAACTATGGTAAAAATAAACAGCACCCTGAACCAATCCAACACCACAAACCAAACAACGCCAACAGACACACAACAGCTGAACACACAAACCTTACAAACCTCACATATACCACCTATACGATGCACCCAAACACTCAACATTCTTACAATAGCACAAACAGGATGCCCTGGAATCAAATTGAGAGGAGTGGCATTGTTCATGGACAATAACACTGAAAGTCTGGGAATCGCCTTCTGCAACGCTCTAGCCAACAAAGCCCGAATAACCATCTCTCCAGGACTCGGAGCCCTAATAAATGGTAGCACAAACAAGATCACCATGCGGCGCAAAATGTACGAAGAACTCCCTACGGTAACGGTCGAAGGTCAAACGTGTAGAATAGTGCGGAAGAACAACAAAACTATCGCACTGCTCGCCGCGGGAGACGTAGGCCAACCAACGGAGTTCGAACAGATGTGCCAAGTGCTCACCAGTTTGGCAAACCGAACCGGAGAAAGTCCTAAAAAGATCAGCGTGGACGCCATGACTGTGGCATACATCAAAGGCGAAACAAAGGACTACGGCGGAGCCCTTCTGGCCTCAAAGTATCACGAAATAGTGATCTACGAGGACAGAGGGCAAAGCCTGAGTTATCTCCTAGCCCATCGCCGCAGTCAAAACACCGCACAAGTCCCCATCGACAGCCAGGACCACCCGATCGTCAACCCACATCTTAGTGGGTCCCAAAGACTCCAAAATCGGGTGCAGGAAGAGCGACAGGCAGCAGCACAGGCACCAAGTACAAATCAAGGTACAATGTCCAGAATAATCACGGCCCTCACTGACTTTTCCCGATTCTTCAAGAACACCAACAGCAGACTAGGAAGAGGTGTCTCAATGGAAGAAGCGGTTACGGTCTTCACAAATCCAACACCATCAAGAAGGCAAGCATCAGAGCCACCGACTTGCCCCCGCACCAGAGCAGACAAGGGACAAGTGACTCTGCCAAAGTTGAGAACCGTTCACGAACCCAAGGACCACTCCATCAATGCGTTCCTAGAATTCGTAGCAGTAACGGAAGCCACGAAAAAAGTGGCTACCGAAACCTGCAAATCCATCATGCAGAATTACCGTCGCAATACGCACGGGCTGCTGCGGATTCTACTAGACGAAGCTGAGGCAGCGGTGTATGATAACGACAAAGCACAAATCCTTTTTGGCAGCATGTCGGGATCATACATGGCAGCCTACAGCGAGTCTGTCGGGTTCGTGCCAAGTAGGAAGCAATCGGGCTCAGCCGCAGACAGAGTCATTTTCGAAACACCACCAAACGACCCAATCGTGGTAGTGGCCAAGTGCACCAGGGTGATGCTGGAAGACGACATACTGCACAATGCGAAAGCAATTGCAGGAGAGTTGTTCGAAGGCAGAAACCCGGAACACTGGCAGGAACCTACCATAACACACGTACATGGGGTCCCAGGCTGCGGCAAAACAACATGGTTGTTGGATAACGTCAACATCGCAGAAGACATCATCGTAACCACGACCAAAGAGACCTCAAACGACATAAGGGAGAAATTGGTAAACAGATTTGGCAATAAGGCTAAATCTCGTGTGCGAACTTTGGCCTCACTTTTGGTAAATGGCATGCAGGGACAATCGTGTATACGCCTCATGGTGGACGAATCCCTCATGAACCACTTTGGAGCCATAGTCATGGCAGCCCAGATAGCCTGGCCCCGCGACACCATCCTCGTGGGTGACAAAAACCAACTCCCCTATATCGACAGGAACAACCTCTTCCCACTTCTATACCTCACTCCACAAAAATCGACAAGCCACGCAAAGGAAATAAATTGTTCGCACAGGATCCCAATGGACGTGCCATATGCGCTTCGCGAGATCTATGGAGGCATATACACGTCCAACACTGCACTCAGGTCCCTGTCACTGAAGCCATTCACAAAAGCCAAGATCCCGAGAATGAACGACACCCTGTACCTGGTACACACCCAGGCTGAAAAAGCAGACCTCACCAGTCAGGGTTTCGGCTCGGAACCGGGATCAAGGCTTCTCACCATCCACGAATCACAGGGACTAACATACGAGACAGTGGTGATCGTGCGAACAACAACAACCAAAATAAGGATTGTAGAAAGCGTGTCGCACGCGGTCGTCGCACTAACAAGACACACAAAGAGCTGCACATACTTCACCGACTGCATCCAAAGCGATGCAATCGCGAACTTCATACAGTGCAGCCTTAGTGCGGCGGACGCAGCGATCCGCGACTACAACCTCAGGATGGCGATAAGGGATGGCGACGCCGAGATCGCCAACAAAATAGGATTTACATCTAATTAATTGAAATCACCCCCTTGGCAAGACTAAGGGAAAAACCAGAGATATAAAAACAATACTAATATATAATAATAATAATAATAAAAAAAAAAAAACAAAAAAAAAAAAAAAACAAAAAAAAAAAAACAAAAAAAAAACAAAAAAAAATATGCACATGCACTATTTACTTGTATAGGTATAACTTATTTATATTGTGATCTAATTTTTAATGACCAATTTTTTGTAAGCTCTGCGCGGAGCATATAGGATGATTTGAAAATTAAATGAAACTAACAAAATAAAACTCAATTAAAAAAGGTACAGACCAAAAGAGTCTGTAGACATCGTTTTATTATAATAAAAAAAAAAAAAAAAAAAACCTAACCTAACCTAACCTAACCTAACCTAACCTAACCTAACCTAACCTAACCTAACCTAACCTAACCTAACCTAACCTAACCTAACCTAACCTAACCTAACCTAACCTAACCTAACCTAACCTAACCTAACCTAACCTAACCTAACCTAACCTAACCTAACCTAACCTAACCTAACCTAACCTAACCTAACCTAACCTAACCTACGAACTCTAAAACTGAAAATAGTGTATTTACCTAACCACACGGTCGATTTTCGAAATTTTTGTTTTGTTTGGTTCTTGCAATAGTTTTATACCATCCCTTATCGTTATTTCAACCCTAATTTCAATTTTTAAATAAATCATAATTTTTTTACTTAGGAAATTTTCATCAAAAATCGTTTTTTGCTCCCCCCCAACAATTTTCTATGAAAATTTTTTGGGGTTGTTTATAATTAAAATCCGCTGTTCTGTGGCGCGTATTTTGATACCCCACACACCCCCCTTATAACTACCCCCGATTTTTGAAACCGATTTCTCACCTTTTTTACGTAATTTTTTGTATGGGGAATAATTCAATAGTCGAAATTTTAATTTTTTAACTCTATACCTACCTTTTTTCTGCTCCCCTGTGGTCCTGTCCGACGAGCCGCGTCCGTTGACACCCCTCCCGGCTGGATCACCCTGTAAAATCAAAAGATATAGTCAAAAAACGAAAAAAAATCGCCCGCCCACCCACCCTTTAGTGCCTCGGCTACATCAACTTTCAACTTTTGACCAAACTTTAAATTCGAATATCTCCGGTTCTACTAGTCGGAATCGGTTGCGGTTTTGACTGTTGGCTTTTATTTAGACCCCCGCTCATATTCACATACCCGTTTTATTATTTTTCCGTGGTTTTCAAATTTGTAAATTTTTAGTATGGATTTGTACGGGATTGATGAGGTCAGTGACTACGAGAGTGAGGGCGACATCGCCCCACTGTTCACCCCCGCGCTCTACTCCGCCCTGGCTGCCGTGCAAGAAAACCCTGAAACATCGCAGGGGACCAACATTCTGATCGGCGGCTCGGGTAGAAGACAGGTAAAGGAGAAGGCGAAAAAGAAGACCGTCACTAAGACCTCAAGCCCGTCCACGTCCCGCATGAAGCTTATGCGGCCTGAGATCGGTGACGATACAGAAGGACACACAGTTTTCCTGATGGAGGTGTTCCGCGAAATCCCTGCTCTTCTTAGTTCGGCGAAGAGCACCACGAGGGATATCAAAGACGAGATCGTGTCCCTGTGCCATGACGCGGCCATCTCTTTCAAGGCCATAACATCTGCGCCCCCACCATCCACCAACAATAACTCTCAGGAGAATACGCCCGACCTCAGGGAGGTCATCAGGAATGAGGTGAGGAGTGCTGTCGCTGACACCATGCGTACTGAGCTTGGGCGTGCAGCCAGCAAAGCCGCCGAACCACCTTTATTCGCTGAGGTAGCCAGGAGGCAGAGACTGGGCCCTAGCCCCGATCCTCTCGCCACTCAACCGGCTCCGACACCTTCCCTACCGGCTCTAGTCGTCACCTGCGAGGGCGACGGCTCTCCTAGAGAGGTCACCGCGAAGGCTCTGGCGAAAGCCATTAACTTCAAGGACGTTGGCTACCACCCGGCTAGCGTCAAGAAACTCTCCCGTGGCAAGACCAAGGTTGCCTTTGACAGCCGTGCTCACATGGAGGACGCCCTGAAGAGAATTCGGGGCGCCCCCGCCTCCCTGGGCATCACGGTGGAGGAGGAGAAAAAACTTTCACCATTAGTAATCCTCAAGGGCATCAGTAAAGATGTTGATCGCAATGACATCATACCATCTCTTCTGGAGCAGAATCAGGAGCTCTCCGGGTGCACAGACAGCGAAATCAAAACAAAGTTCTTCCGAAATAACCGCAACCAACACCTGTACAATGCTGTTCTCACCGTCACCCCAACCATCTGGCGCTCTCTCATTGACAAGGGGCGA
Source organism: Emmelina monodactyla (assembly GCA_916618145.1). Taxonomy (NCBI): domain Eukaryota; kingdom Metazoa; phylum Arthropoda; class Insecta; order Lepidoptera; family Pterophoridae; genus Emmelina; species Emmelina monodactyla. Next base: position 9,814,271 of record OU745315.1, on the reverse strand, counting down.
GTCAGCCTAAACTGTCAACGCGTCCACGTGGAGAGCTACACTAATTTCATACAGTGTCGCAAGTGTCACCAGTATGGGCACACGCAGACGCGTTGTTCCCAGGAGGCACAAAACTGCGACCACTGCGGGCGCAGCGACCACCTGCTGAAAGACTGCCCCACTGCCTCTGCTCCACCCACCTGCGGAAATTGTGAATCACATAATGCGAAATTTAAGACCTCATTTGACACCAAGCATCGCACCCTATCTAACGAATGCCCCAGAAATATCGCGATGAGGAAAAAAGTGCATGAGAAGACCGATTACGGTTATTAATTTATACAAACTGATTATTCTTAACAAACTTATCCACCTCAGCCACAATAATTGTTCCTTTTTATCATAATCACTCATTTGTAATAGTAATCTGCTTATATCCTATCACACTCGTTTCTCCTTCTATTTTATAGATAATATCTTACTTAGCATTGTCTGCTGAAACTCCTCTTGTTTCTTGGCGCTTTTGCTGCATTAATGTCATCAAAGCCAGACAAAAGTATATAATTAATCGTTGTAATATTCGTTTAATTTTAATTTATATGTCTTGTTTCAGTTCGTCAAACTCTTATATTCTGTCCTATCATACTTTTCTTCCTTCTTGCGCGAAACGGTGAGCTGCATCCCGTACGGCGATCCGTCTAGCGCAAGTACCTTTATGTATAATATATAAAGTATTTATTTCTCCAACACTTCAAGCTGTGAGGCGAGCTGCATCCCTCACGGCGACCCGATCAGCTTGAAGTGCGAACCACTAATTTGTCATTTGCGTTCCAAATTTTAATTCTATCGTTTACATAAATAGCGTTCAAAATAGATCCAGAAAAAAAAAAAAAAAAAAAAAAAAAAAAAAAAAAAAAACCTAACCTAACCTAACCTAACCTAACCTAACCTAACCTAACCTAACCTAACCTAACCTAACCTAACCTAACCTAACCTAACCTAACCTAACCTAACCTAACCTAACCTAACCTAACCTAACCTAACCTAACCTAACCTAACCTAACCTAACCTAACCTAACCTAACCTAACCTAACCTAACCTAACCTAACCTAACCTAACCTAACCTAACCTAACCTAACCTAACCTAACCTAACCTAACCTAACCTAACCTAACCTAACCTAACCTAACCTAACCTAACCTAACCTAACCTAACCTAACCTAACCTAACCTAACCTAACCTAACCTAACCTAACCTAACCTAACCTAACCTAACCTAACCTAACCTAACCTAACCTAACCTAACCTAACCTAACCTAACCTAACCTAACCTAACCTAACCTAACCTAACCTAACCTAACCTAACCTAACCTAACCTAACCTAACCTAACCTAACCTAACCTAACCTAACCTAACCTAACCTAACCTAACCTAACCTAACCTAACCTAACCTAACCTAACCTAACCTAACCTAACCTAACCTAACCTAACCTAACCTAACCTAACCTAACCTAACCTAACCTAACCTAACCTAACCTAACCTAACCTAACCTAACCTAACCTAACCTAACCTAACCTAACCTAACCTAACCTAACCTAACCTAACCTAACCTAACCTAACCTAACCTAACCTAACCTAACCTAACCTAACCTAACCTAACCTAACCTAACCTAACCTAACCTAACCTAACCTAACCTAACCTAACCTAACCTAACCTAACCTAACCTAACCTAACCATGGCACTAATCAACTCCCAGGCAAATGCAACGCTTCAAGCAGTACACGAGTGGGGCAAACAGTGTAAATTACGGTTTGCGCCACAAAAAACCAATGCCATGATTGTGACAAACGCGCTAAAATTCGGATGCGTAGATATAGAGATGGGAGGAACTAAAATTCAAGTGGTAGACGAGATTAAAATACTTGGGCTAATTGTCGACAAAAAACTTACCTTCAATAGCCACATCTCATATATATGTCAAAAAGCTGCAGGAATTTACAAGCAGATCGCAAGGACGGCAAAAACATCGTGGGGTCTCAGTCCGGAGAACATAAGGACTATATATCTTGCTGTAATTGAACCTATCGTTCTATATGCGGCAAGTGTATGGTCTCGGCACGCATCTAAAATCTCTGCTCAAAAACAATTGAATGTATTGACGAGGGGCTTCGCACAGAAAATATGTAAGGCATACAAGACTGTGTCATTACATTCAGCAATACTTCTTTCAGGCCTGCTACCATTACATCTGAGAGTAGCAGAGGCAGGAGATGTCTACATGGCGAAAAGGGGAGTTCCTCAAAAGATCTTGATGGGAAGAAAAATCGAGAGAAAAGTAAGGCACAAAGACCTGCCACACCCCGCTAAGAAAGTTACTGTGACATACAGTAAAATTGAGAAGACAGAGGAAGAGGCGTTAAAAGAGGACTGTGAAAGAACAACAATTTATACTGATGGCAGCAAGTCGGAAAGCGGAGTAGGTGCAGCCATCACAGTGTGGAAGTGCGGAGTGGAAATTGAATCAAAAAAGTTTCGACTGGAATCTTTCTGCACCGTATTTCAAGCTGAGATGCTCGCCCTCCATGGTGCAACGGAAGCTGCATTGAAACAAAATACCAAGTATATCAGCATAATCAGTGACTCCATGTCGGCACTAGAAATGTTGACTCGCAGCAAACTAGACAATCCTCTGGCTCTCAAAATATATAAAAACATCGAACGTCTCCAGAAAGAAAACAAAGTTGTTAACCTGCATTGGACAAGAGCACACGAAGGAACATCTGGCAATGAAAGAGCGGATGAGCTGGCTAAGGCCGCCTCCAAAATGAAAGTTAAAGCCGCATATGACAGATGCCCAATTATATACGTTAAAACCCATAAGAGAAAAGCCTCCGTTCAAGAGTGGAATAAAATATACACAGAAGGTGAAACGGCAGGGGTGACGAAGCTCTTCTTCCCGGACGCAGAATCTGCATACAAGTTGGTCCGTGAAATTGGTATAGACCCTACATTAACGCAAGTCTTCACAGGACATGGCGGATTCTCTCAGTATTTATATAGATTTAAGTGTAAAGAGAATCCGTCATGTTCTTGCGACCCTGAGCAAGAAGAAACAGTGCAGCACATTATATCTGACTGCCCCATAAACGGAATAAATAGATACAATATACAACAGAAACTACACTCCGATATCACAACTCAAAATTATAATAGCCTATTAACAAACTCCAAAACCAGAACCCATTTCCTGTCATATCTAAAAGAAACAGCCATAGCAACAATAAACAAAAACAAAACCAGGGTAGAACCAACTCACCACACCTCATCACAACTGTAAATATGTAAATACTAAAATTATAAATAAAAAAAAAAAAAAAAAAAAAAAAAAGGGGATATATTCCTTCCCCATTGTAAATACATGATCAAAAACATGATACCGCACATAAAACTTTCTGTAAATATCTACATAGTCACGAAAAAACAACTCCTACTTCCTTCTTCCTTTTAACTCTTTTAAAAGAATATGTAAAGCAAATAAAAACAATAAGCTTAAAAATGAAAAATGAAAAAACAAAGGCTTTGATATATGTCAAAGGTGACTCAGATAGAATATATAAAAAAAAAAAAAAAAAAACCTAACCTAACCTAACCTAACCTAACCTAACCTAACCTAACCTAACCTAACCTAACCTAACCTAACCTAACCTAACCTAACCTAACCTAACCTAACCTAACCTAACCTAACCTAACCTAACCTAACCTAACCTAACCTAACCTAACCTAACCTAACCTAACCTAACCTAACCTAACCTAACCTAACCTAACCTAACCTAACCTAACCTAACCTAACCTAACCTAACCTAACCTAACCTAACCTAACCTAACCTAACCTAACCTAACCTAACCTAACCTAACCTAACCTAACCTAACCTAACCTAACCTAACCTAACCTAACCTAACCTAACCTAACCTAACCTAACCTAACCTAACCTAACCTAACCTAACCTAACCTAACCTAACCTAACCTAACCTAACCTAACCTAACCTAACCTAACCTAACCTAACCTAACCTAACCTAACCTAACCTAACCTAACCTAACCTAACCTAACCTAACCTAACCTAACCTAACCTAACCTAACCTAACCTAACCTAACCTAACCTAACCTAACCTAACCTAACCTAACCTAACCTAACCTAACCTAACCTAACCTAACCTAACCTAACCTAACCTAACCTAACCTAACCTAACCTAACCTAACCTAACCTAACCCAACCTAACCTAACCCAACCCAACCCAACCTAACCTAACCTAACCTAACCTAACCTAACCTAACCTAACCTAACCTAACCTAACCTAACCTAACCTAACCTAACCTAACCTAACCTAACCTAACCTAACCTAACCTAACCTAACCTAACCTAACCTAACCTAACCTAACCTAACCTAACCTAACCTAACCTAACCTAACCTAACCTAACCTAACCTAACCTAACCTAACCTAACCTAACCTAACCTAACCTAACCTAACCTAACCTAACCTAACCTAACCTAACCTAACCTAACCTAACCTAACCTAACCTAACCTAACCTAACCTAACCTAACCTAACCTAACCTAACCTAACCTAACCTAACCGAAAAAAACACTTTTTTCAAAATTACTGTTGCTAATTACCGTTAATTCTAAAAATTTTTTCTGTGATAATTTAAAAACAATAGTCCCGCACATAGCTGGTTGTGTTGCGTGACGATTAGCTAATTAATACCTACTTAAAATACCTAAACTATTAGGAAAATTGACACTTTTGTATGAAAAGTTAAAAAAATTCGTATTGACCTTATTAAATATTTTTATATATTTATAATCGCCTGGTGATTCTGCGTCTTTTGACGTATCGCTTTTCATTCCGAAAAATCAAATTTCCCGGAAAATTGAATATTCTGTGATAAAAAATCTAGACTTGTACTAGATTTTAAAATTTTTCTATTAAGTAGGTCCAGATTTTCATTTTGTTGGACGCGGCTCGCGCATTCGCGCTTTTTGAGACCCCTAACGTGGAAATCTGTTGTTAAATTTTCTTAATTTTCAATATTTTGATATCAGTTAATATTAAATTCAGTTTTTTCAAAATTTTACAACTAATTTTCTAAATTTCCAAATTTTTTATTGCATAGCTGTTTAAAGCTAATTAACCCGCATCGTTTGATACCACACTCGATTGTCTCGCACTTAGGTCATCGCGGGAAATTGCATTTTCCGGGACTAAGTTTTCCCGCTTTTCTTTTTTCCGCTACAAATACTTACCTCGTAGACGCGGCTCGTTCCCACGAACCACCTGCCACCTGAAAAAAGAAAATCGGTTGATTAACACCCGAGATAATCGCGAAAAACCGTGATTTTAATCGATTTCCATACGTTTGTATGAGAAATACTCTAACCGAGGTTAGCTGGTCAATCGACGCAAAGTTAATTTTAAACACTTTTTTCAAAATTACTGTTGCTAATTACCGTTAATTCTAAAAATTTTTTCTGTGATAATTTAAAAACAATAGTCCCGCACATAGCTGGTTGTGTTGCGTGACGATTAGCTAATTAATACCTACTTAAAATACCTAAACTATTAGGAAAATTGACACTTTTGTATGAAAAGTTAAAAAAATTCGTATTGACCTTATTAAATATTTTTATATATTTATAATCGCCTGGTGATTCTGCGTCTTTTGACGTATCGCTTTTCATTCCGAAAAATCAAATTTCCCGGAAAATTGAATATTCTGTGATAAAAAATCTAGACTTGTACTAGATTTTAAAATTTTTCTATTAAGTAGGTCCAGATTTTCATTTTGTTGGACGCGGCTCGCGCATTCGCGCTTTTTGAGACCCCTAACGTGGAAATCTGTTGTTAAATTTTCTTAATTTTCAATATTTTGATATCAGTTAATATTAAATTCAGTTTTTTCAAAATTTTACAACTAATTTTCTAAATTTCCAAATTTTTTATTGCATAGCTGTTTAAAGCTAATTAACCCGCATCGTTTGATACCACACTCGATTGTCTCGCACTTAGGTCATCGCGGGAAATTGCATTTTCCGGGACTAAGTTTTCCCGCTTTTCTTTTTTCCGCTACAAATACTTACCTCGTAGACGCGGCTCGTTCCCACGAACCACCTGCCACCTGAAAAAAGAAAATCGGTTGATTAACACCCGAGATAATCGCGAAAAACCGTGATTTTAATCGATTTCCATACGTTTGTATGAGAAATACTCTAACCGAGGTTAGCTGGTCAATCGACGCAAAGTTAATTTTAAACACTTTTTTCAAAATTACTGTTGCTAATTACCGTTAATTCTAAAAATTTTTTCTGTGATAATTTAAAAACAATAGTCCCGCACATAGCTGGTTGTGTTGCGTGACGATTAGCTAATTAATACCTACTTAAAATACCTAAACTATTAGGAAAATTGACACTTTTGTATGAAAAGTTAAAAAAATTCGTATTGACCTTATTAAATATTTTTATATATTTATAATCGCCTGGTGATTCTGCGTCTTTTGACGTATCGCTTTTCATTCCGGAAAATCAAATTTCCCGGAAAATTGAATATTCTGTGATAAAAAATCTAGACTTGTACTAGATTTTAAAATTTTTCTATTAAGTAGGTCCAGATTTTCATTTTGTTGGACGCGGCTCGCGCATTCGCGCTTTTTGAGACCCCTAACGTGGAAATCTGTTGTTAAATTTTCTTAATTTTCAATATTTTGATATCAGTTAATATTAAATTCAGTTTTTTTCAAAATTTTACAACTAATTTTCTAAATTTCCAAATTTTTTATTGCATAGCTGTTTAAAGCTAATTAACCCGCATCGTTTGATACCAGACTCGATTGTCTCGCACTTAGGTCATCGCGGGAAATTGCATTTTCCGGGACTAAGTTTTCCCGCTTTTCTTTTTTCCGCTACAAATACTTACCTCGTAGACGCGGCTCGTTCCCACGAACCACCTGCCACCTGAAAAAAGAAAATCGGTTGATTAACACCCGAGATAATCGCGAAAAAACCGTGATTTTAATCGATTTCCATACGTTTGTATGAGAAATACTCTAACCGAGGTTAGCTGGTCAATCGACGCAAAGTTAATTTTAAACACTTTTTTCAAAATTACTGTTGCTAATTACCGTTAATTCTAAAAATTTTTTCTGTGATAATTTAAAAACAATAGTCCCGCACATAGCTGGTTGTGTTGCGTGACGATTAGCTAATTAATACCTACTTAAAATACCTAAACTATTAGGAAAATTGACACTTTTGTATGAAAAGTTAAAAAAATTCGTATTGACCTTATTAAATATTTTTATATATTTATAATCGCCTGGTGATTCTGCGTCTTTTGACGTATCGCTTTTCATTCCGAAAAATCAAATTTCCCGGAAAATTGAATATTCTGTGATAAAAAATCTAGACTTGTACTAGATTTTAAAATTTTTCTATTAAGTAGGTCCAGATTTTCATTTTGTTGGACGCGGCTCGCGCATTCGCGCTTTTTGAGACCCCTAACGTGGAAATCTGTTGTTAAATTTTGAAATCTGTTGTTAAATTTTCTTAATTTTCAATATTTTGATATCAGTTAATATTAAATTCAGTTTTTTCAAAATTTTACAACTAATTTTCTAAATTTCCAAATTTTTTATTGCATAGCTGTTTAAAGCTAATTAACCCGCATCGTTTGATACCACACTCGATTGTCTCGCACTTAGGTCATCGCGGGAAATTGCATTTTCCGGGACTAAGTTTTCCCGCTTTTCTTTTTTCCGCTACAAATACTTACCTCGTAGACGCGGCTCGTTCCCACGAACCACCTGCCACCTGAAAAAAGAAAATCGGTTGATTAACACCCGAGATAATCGCGAAAAACCGTGATTTTAATCGATTTCCATACGTTTGTATGAGAAATACTCTAACCGAGGTTAGCTGGTCAATCGACGCAAAGTTAATTTTAAACACTTTTTTCAAAATTACTGTTGCTAATTACCGTTAATTCTAAAAATTTTTTCTGTGATAATTTAAAAACAATAGTCCCGCACATAGCTGGTTGTGTTGCGTGACGATTAGCTAATTAATACCTACTTAAAATACCTAAACTATTAGGAAAATTGACACTTTTGTATGAAAAGTTAAAAAAATTCGTATTGACCTTATTAAATATTTTTATATATTTATAATCGCCTGGTGATTCTGCGTCTTTTGACGTATCGCTTTTCATTCCGAAAAATCAAATTTCCCGGAAAATTGAATATTCTGTGATAAAAAATCTAGACTTGTACTAGATTTTAAAATTTTTCTATTAAGTAGGTCCAGATTTTCATTTTGTTGGACGCGGCTCGCGCATTCGCGCTTTTTGAGACCCCTAACGTGGAAATCTGTTGTTAAATTTTCTTAATTTTCAATATTTTGATATCAGTTAATATTAAATTCAGTTTTTTCAAAATTTTACAACTAATTTTCTAAATTTCCAAATTTTTTATTGCATAGCTGTTTAAAGCTAATTAACCCGCATCGTTTGATACCACACTCGATTGTCTCGCACTTAGGTCATCGCGGGAAATTGCATTTTCCGGGACTAAGTTTTCCCGCTTTTCTTTTTTCCGCTACAAATACTTACCTCGTAGACGCGGCTCGTTCCCACGAACCACCTGACACCTGAAAAAAGAAAATCGGTTGATTAACACCCGAGATAATCGCGAAAAACCGTGATTTTAATCGATTTCCATACGTTTGTATGAGAAATACTCTAACCGAGGTTAGCTGGTCAATCGACGCAAAGTTAATTTTAAACACTTTTTTCAAAATTACTGTTGCTAATTACCGCTAATTCTAAAAATTTTTTCTGTGATAATTTAAAAACAATAGTCCCGCACATAGCTGGTTGTGTTGCGTGACGATTAGCTAATTAATACCTACTTAAAATACCTAAACTATTAGGAAAATTGACACTTTTGTATGAAAAGTTAAAAAAATTCGTATTGACCTTATTAAATATTTTTATATATTTATAATCGCCTGGTGATTCTGCGTCTTTTGACGTATCGCTTTTCATTCCGAAAAATCAAATTTCCCGGAAAATTGAATATTCTGTGATAAAAAATCTAGACTTGTACTAGATTTTAAAATTTTTCTATTAAGTAGGTCCAGATTTTCATTTTGTTGGACGCGGCTCGCGCATTCGCGCTTTTTGAGACCCCTAACGTGGAAATCTGTTGTTAAATTTTCTTAATTTTCAATATTTTGATATCAGTTAATATTAAATTCAGTTTTTTCAAAATTTTACAACTAATTTTCTAAATTTCCAAATTTTTTATTGCATAGCTGTTTAAAGCTAATTAACCCGCATCGTTTGATACCACACTCGATTGTCTCGCACTTAGGTCATCGCGGGAAATTGCATTTTCCGGGACTAAGTTTTCCCGCTTTTCTTTTTTCCGCTACAAATACTTACCTCGTAGACGCGGCTCGTTCCCACGAACCACCTGCCACCTGAAAAAAGAAAATCGGTTGATTAACACCCGAGATAATCGCGAAAAACCGTGATTTTAATCGATTTCCATACGTTTGTATGAGAAATACTCTAACCGAGGTTAGCTGGTCAATCGACGCAAAGTTAATTTTAAACACTTTTTTCAAAATTACTGTTGCTAATTACCGTTAATTCTAAAAATTTTTTCTGTGATAATTTAAAAACAATAGTCCCGCACATAGCTGGTTGTGTTGCGTGACGATTAGCTAATTAATACCTACTTAAAATACCTAAACTATTAGGAAAATTGACACTTTTGTATGAAAAGTTAAAAAAATTCGTATTGACCTTATTAAATATTTTTATATATTTATAATCGCCTGGTGATTCTGCGTCTTTTGACGTATCGCTTTTCATTCCGAAAAATCAAATTTCCCGGAAAATTGAATATTCTGTGATAAAAAATCTAGACTTGTACTAGATTTTAAAATTTTTCTATTAAGTAGGTCCAGATTTTCATTTTGTTGGACGCGGCTCGCGCATTCGCGCTTTTTGAGACCCCTAACGTGGAAATCTGTTGTTAAATTTTCTTAATTTTCAATATTTTGATATCAGTTAATATTAAATTCAGTTTTTTCAAAATTTTACAACTAATTTTCTAAATTTCCAAATTTTTTATTGCATAGCTGTTTAAAGCTAATTAACCCGCATCGTTTGATACCACACTCGATTGTCTCGCACTTAGGTCATCGCGGGAAATTGCATTTTCCGGGACTAAGTTTTCCCGCTTTTCTTTTTTCCGCTACAAATACTTACCTCGTAGACGCGGCTCGTTCCCACGAACCACCTGCCACCTGAAAAAAGAAAATCGGTTGATTAACACCCGAGATAATCGCGAAAAACCGTGATTTTAATCGATTTCCATACGTTTGTATGAGAAATACTCTAACCGAGGTTAGCTGGTCAATCGACGCAAAGTTAATTTTAAACACTTTTTTCAAAATTACTGTTGCTAATTACCGCTAATTCTAAAAATTTTTTCTGTGATAATTTAAAAACAATAGTCCCGCACATAGCTGGTTGTGTTGCGTGACGATTAGCTAATTAATACCTACTTAAAATACCTAAACTATTAGGAAAATTGACACTTTTGTATGAAAAGTTAAAAAAATTCGTATTGACCTTATTAAATATTTTTATATATTTATAATCGCCTGGTGATTCTGCGTCTTTTGACGTATCGCTTTTCATTCCGAAAAATCAAATTTCCCGGAAAATTGAATATTCTGTGATAAAAAATCTAGACTTGTACTAGATTTTAAAATTTTTCTATTAAGTAGGTCCAGATTTTCATTTTGTTGGACGCGGCTCGCGCATTCGCGCTTTTTGAGACCCCTAACGTGGAAATCTGTTGTTAAATTTTCTTAATTTTCAATATTTTGATATCAGTTAATATTAAATTCAGTTTTTTCAAAATTTTACAACTAATTTTCTAAATTTCCAAATTTTTTATTGCATAGCTGTTTAAAGCTAATTAACCCGCATCGTTTGATACCACACTCGATTGTCTCGCACTTAGGTCATCGCGGGAAATTGCATTTTCCGGGACTAAGTTTTCCCGCTTTTCTTTTTTCCGCTACAAATACTTACCTCGTAGACGCGGCTCGTTCCCACGAACCACCTGACACCTGAAAAAAGAAAATCGGTTGATTAACACCCGAGATAATCGCGAAAAACCGTGATTTTAATCGATTTCCATACGTTTGTATGAGAAATACTCTAACCGAGGTTAGCTGGTCAATCGACGCAAAGTTAATTTTAAACACTTTTTTCAAAATTACTGTTGCTAATTACCGCTAATTCTAAAAATTTTTTCTGTGATAATTTAAAAACAATAGTCCCGCACATAGCTGGTTGTGTTGCGTGACGATTAGCTAATTAATACCTACTTAAAATACCTAAACTATTAGGAAAATTGACACTTTTGTATGAAAAGTTAAAAAAATTCGTATTGACCTTATTAAATATTTTTATATATTTATAATCGCCTGGTGATTCTGCGTCTTTTGACGTATCGCTTTTCATTCCGAAAAATCAAATTTCCCGGAAAATTGAATATTCTGTGATAAAAAATCTAGACTTGTACTAGATTTTAAAATTTTTCTATTAAGTAGGTCCAGATTTTCATTTTGTTGGACGCGGCTCGCGCATTCGCGCTTTTTGAGACCCCTAACGTGGAAATCTGTTGTTAAATTTTCTTAATTTTCAATATTTTGATATCAGTTAATATTAAATTCAGTTTTTTCAAAATTTTACAACTAATTTTCTAAATTTCCAAATTTTTTATTGCATAGCTGTTTAAAGCTAATTAACCCGCATCGTTTGATACCACACTCGATTGTCTCGCACTTAGGTCATCGCGGGAAATTGCATTTTCCGGGACTAAGTTTTCCCGCTTTTCTTTTTTCCGCTACAAATACTTACCTCGTAGACGCGGCTCGTTCCCACGAACCACCTGCCACCTGAAAAAAGAAAATCGGTTGATTAACACCCGAGATAATCGCGAAAAACCGTGATTTTAATCGATTTCCATACGTTTGTATGAGAAATACTCTAACCGAGGTTAGCTGGTCAATCGACGCAAAGTTAATTTTAAACACTTTTTTCAAAATTACTGTTGCTAATTACCGTTAATTCTAAAAATTTTTTCTGTGATAATTTAAAAACAATAGTCCCGCACATAGCTGGTTGTGTTGCGTGACGATTAGCTAATTAATACCTACTTAAAATACCTAAACTATTAGGAAAATTGACACTTTTGTATGAAAAGTTAAAAAAATTCGTATTGACCTTATTAAATATTTTTATATATTTATAATCGCCTGGTGATTCTGCGTCTTTTGACGTATCGCTTTTCATTCCGAAAAATCAAATTTCCCGGAAAATTGAATATTCTGTGATAAAAAATCTAGACTTGTACTAGATTTTAAAATTTTTCTATTAAGTAGGTCCAGATTTTCATTTTGTTGGACGCGGCTCGCGCATTCGCGCTTTTTGAGACCCCTAACGTGGAAATCTGTTGTTAAATTTTCTTAATTTTCAATATTTTGATATCAGTTAATATTAAATTCAGTTTTTTCAAAATTTTACAACTAATTTTCTAAATTTCCAAATTTTTTATTGCATAGCTGTTTAAAGCTAATTAACCCGCATCGTTTGATACCACACTCGATTGTCTCGCACTTAGGTCATCGCGGGAAATTGCATTTTCCGGGACTAAGTTTTCCCGCTTTTCTTTTTTCCGCTACAAATACTTACCTCGTAGACGCGGCTCGTTCCCACGAACCACCTGCCACCTGAAAAAAGAAAATCGGTTGATTAACACCCGAGATAATCGCGAAAAACCGTGATTTTAATCGATTTCCATACGTTTGTATGAGAAATACTCTAACCGAGGTTAGCTGGTCAATCGACGCAAAGTTAATTTTAAACACTTTTTTCAAAATTACTGTTGCTAATTACCGCTAATTCTAAAAATTTTTTCTGTGATAATTTAAAAACAATAGTCCCGCACATAGCTGGTTGTGTTGCGTGACGATTAGCTAATTAATACCTACTTAAAATACCTAAACTATTAGGAAAATTGACACTTTTGTATGAAAAGTTAAAAAAATTCGTATTGACCTTATTAAATATTTTTATATATTTATAATCGCCTGGTGATTCTGCGTCTTTTGACGTATCGCTTTTCATTCCGAAAAATCAAATTTCCCGGAAAATTGAATATTCTGTGATAAAAAATCTAGACTTGTACTAGATTTTAAAATTTTTCTATTAAGTAGGTCCAGATTTTCATTTTGTTGGACGCGGCTCGCGCATTCGCGCTTTTTGAGACCCCTAACGTGGAAATCTGTTGTTAAATTTTCTTAATTTTCAATATTTTGATATCAGTTAATATTAAATTCAGTTTTTTCAAAATTTTACAACTAATTTTCTAAATTTCCAAATTTTTTATTGCATAGCTGTTTAAAGCTAATTAACCCGCATCGTTTGATACCACACTCGATTGTCTCGCACTTAGGTCATCGCGGGAAATTGCATTTTCCGGGACTAAGTTTTCCCGCTTTTCTTTTTTCCGCTACAAATACTTACCTCGTAGACGCGGCTCGTTCCCACGAACCACCTGCCACCTGAAAAAAGAAAATCGGTTGATTAACACCCGAGATAATCGCGAAAAACCGTGATTTTAATCGATTTCCATACGTTTGTATGAGAAATACTCTAACCGAGGTTAGCTGGTCAATCGACGCAAAGTTAATTTTAAACACTTTTTTCAAAATTACTGTTGCTAATTACCGTTAATTCTAAAAATTTTTTCTGTGATAATTTAAAAACAATAGTCCCGCACATAGCTGGTTGTGTTGCGTGACGATTAGCTAATTAATACCTACTTAAAATACCTAAACTATTAGGAAAATTGACACTTTTGTATGAAAAGTTAAAAAAATTCGTATTGACCTTATTAAATATTTTTATATATTTATAATCGCCTGGTGATTCTGCGTCTTTTGACGTATCGCTTTTCATTCCGAAAAATCAAATTTCCCGGAAAATTGAATATTCTGTGATAAAAAATCTAGACTTGTACTAGATTTTAAAATTTTTCTATTAAGTAGGTCCAGATTTTCATTTTGTTGGACGCGGCTCGCGCATTCGCGCTTTTTGAGACCCCTAACGTGGAAATCTGTTGTTAAATTTTCTTAATTTTCAATATTTTGATATCAGTTAATATTAAATTCAGTTTTTTCAAAATTTTACAACTAATTTTCTAAATTTCCAAATTTTTTATTGCATAGCTGTTTAAAGCTAATTAACCCGCATCGTTTGATACCAGACTCGATTGTCTCGCACTTAGGTCATCGCGGGAAATTGCATTTTCCGGGACTAAGTTTTCCCGCTTTTCTTTTTTCCGCTACAAATACTTACCTCGTAGACGCGGCTCGTTCCCACGAACCACCTGCCACCTGAAAAAAGAAAATCGGTTGATTAACACCTGAGATAATCGCGGAAAACCGTGATTTTAATCGATTTCCATACGTTTGTATGAGAAATACTCTAACCGAGGTTAGCTGGTCAATCGACGCAAAGTTAATTTTAAACACTTTTTTCAAAATTACTGTTGCTAATTACCGCTAATTCTAAAAATTTTTTCTGTGATAATTTAAAAACAATAGTCCCGCACATAGCTGGTTGTGTTGCGTGACGATTAGCTAATTAATACCTACTTAAAATACCTAAACTATTGGAAAAATTGACACTTTTGTATGAAAAGTTAAAAAAATTCGTATTGACCTTATTAAATATTTTTATATATTTATAATCGCCTGGTGATTCTGCGTCTTTTGACGTATCGCTTTTCATTCCGAAAAATCAAATTTCCCGGAAAATTGAATATTCTGTGATAAAAAATCTAGACTTGTACTAGATTTTAAAATTTTTCTATTAAGTAGGTCCAGATTTTCATTTTGTTGGACGCGGCTCGCGCATTCGCGCTTTTTGAGACCCCTAACGTGGAAATCTGTTGTTAAATTTTCTTAATTTTCAATATTTTGATATCAGTTAATATTAAATTCAGTTTTTTCAAAATTTTACAACTAATTTTCTAAATTTCCAAATTTTTTATTGCATAGCTGTTTAAAGCTAATTAACCCGCATCGTTTGATACCACACTCGATTGTCTCGCACTTAGGTCATCGCGGGAAATTGCATTTTCCGGGACTAAGTTTTCCCGCTTTTCTTTTTTCCGCTACAAATACTTACCTCGTAGACGCGGCTCGTTCCCACGAACCACCTGCCACCTGAAAAAAGAAAATCGGTTGATTAACACCCGAGATAATCGCGAAAAACCGCAAAAAATAGCCCGCCCACCCACCCTTTATTGCCGTGGGTATATCAACTCGGTTCGATTTTAATAATATACAAACGACGATATCTCCGGAACCAGAAGAGATATAGACAAACGGTTTTCAATTTTGGACTTGTAGCAACAATACCTAACTGACTGTATATAAATATATATAGAAATAAGAAAATAGTATATATAACTGACGTACCTGATTTACTTACCTGTGTTGTCCCTGCTGTTCCGCTCGGCTGCACCTGTAAATAAAAAAGAAAAAAGTGTTTTAGTCTTTAGTATTTAGTTAATTATATTTTATTTTAATTGCCTATTTATTTGTTTTAAAATTTGAATTTAGACTGTGATATTTTATATTTTAAATTGAAATTATTTATTATTTTTTATTTTATTTTACTTTTGTAATTTATACAGCCTCTTTACAGCTGTATAAATAAATCCCCAAAATGCACAGGACTCCTCCTCCTTCCCGCAGGCCGTCCGTGGACTCGACTAAAGCTGGAACCAGCAAGGTCAGGACCAGCATTGACCGAATCGAGTCCACGGAGGACCTGAGTCAGACTCGGGTCTTGAAAACTTCTACAGTGACAAAGGCCACAAAAGCTGCTAAAAAGATAGTTTCATCCTCCCTACCACAATTCCCAGAACTGGGCTCAATCGCTGAGTGCCTAAGCCATCTCAAGGCACTCGCGATAGACATTAAGAGTCTCATGCTCCAGTCTGGGAACATTAGAACTGACATTAAGACAGGAGTCAACAACAACGCCGACTTCCTGCAACATGTGGTAACAAGGATTGGGGACCTGCTCGAACACGGGAGCCAACCAATATCTGACTCAAACGTGGTCGAGCGGACCCTCATTCCTAAAATAGAGGAAATGCTGGATAAACACCAGAAGAAGATGGAGGAGTTCATGTCCGCCAAGAATGACATCTTGGGGAGTCATGACGATGGTACCTCTACAATGCAAGAAAATCTGCAGCGCATTGAATCCCAGTCACTTCTCCTCGAGGAGAAATGCAAGAAACTGACTGAGGCTGCGGAGCGGCTGACCTACGCTGAAGCCACAGCCTCCAAACCACAAGCTCCCACGGCAAATAAAAATGCGGAAATCTACCTACCGCAGGTACATAGTCTTATCGTCTCATCAGAGCGTGTGGAGGACACGAGCGGCGACGTGATGCAGACCATCCGCGCAGCCGTCGACGCTCGGTCCTCCGGAATAAGGGTGGACACTGTAAGAAAGGCAAAAGATCAGAAGGTTGTGATCGGTTGCAGCACCAAAGAGGAAAGGCAGAGAGTG
>OU745315.1:9790056-9792556 GCA_916618145.1 Emmelina monodactyla | reverse complement strand
AGCAGGCGGCGGCGTATGTTACGGTTGCTACATATGTGCCACGGTAAACTATTAGCAGCGACGGATATTGCATGCCAAAGCGAGTGGTCGAGACCCTGGACATCTTTCCGAAGCACATATGAGCCCGTTCGCCAATTGCCAAGGCGTGCGCAGCGAAGGAAAGGTGGGTGTCGAGGGTGACGCCCAGAACGACAGTCGTGGTTGAGAATGGGACAGTGACGCCGTCCATTTTTACGATAGGTAGTCGTGACAGCCTGCCCTTTATGAGCATAGCTTTAGATTTGGCAGGGGCAAACTTCAGCCTGTTTCTGGTTCCCCATGAGGCGGCAAGTTGGAGGGTTTCCTCAGAACGGGTCTCAATAGCTGCTCTAGAGTCAGCCTCTATGATGATGGTGAGGTCGTCGGCATAAGCAATCATACTGACGCCTGGAGGTGTGGGCAGTTGGAGCAGATCATCCATGAGGATGTTCCAGAGGGTAGGTCCAAGAACAGACCCTTGCGGGCAGCCCATGGAGGCCGGCTTCCAGGTCGCGTGTGGGCCGGCGAAGAGGCATACGGTGCGTTGTGAGAAGTAGCTGCGTAGCAGTTTATAGATGTTATTGGGGAGGCCGCCCTTTTTTGCTTTGACTAAAATCATTGGCCACCATGCATTGTCAAAAGCGCCTGAGATGTCGAGGAAGATTGCAGCCACGTACTTGCTGGAGCTCAGCCTAGCAGTCTCTAGGATTGTGTTCAGAGCCGTGACAGTTGACCTACCTGTAGTAAACCCGTGCTGGCGCTCACTGATTAGGCTGTTTAGGTTTGGAATGCGTGAAATAATGAGGCGCTCGAGGAGCTTACCGAGAACAGGGAGCAGCGTGATAGGACGATACGCCTTTGGATCCGTAGGTTTCTTGCCGTTGAGTTTGGGTATTGGCAACAGGTGTCCTCTCTTCCAGACTTCTGGGAAGGAACCCTCCGTGATGCACTTAGAGAGAGCGAATAGGAGTTCGGCTTTAGCGGCTTTCCATACACTTCGGATGATCCGGGAAGATATGCCATCGATGCCTGGTGCCTTGTGGGGTAGATTTTTAATAATGCATCCCAGCTCTTCAGCTGAGGGGGGGGGGGGCGTCGGCGCCAGCGGGGTAGAGTTGGGCCGCCAGACGAATCTGTCGGTGATGAGTGGTGTCCAGTGTCGGATCGTCATCGGGGCATAAGGCCCTGAGCAGGTTACTGGCGACCCCACCCACCCCGCCAAGGGATTGGTCCACGGCGCCGATGGCATGTATGATATTACTCGGAGACTTAGTGCGCCCGGTTGCCGCGCGGTAGGACGCTCCCCAGGGGTCAGAGTTTCCCGAATTGGCTAAGTGTTCGAAGTGGCGGCGTTCCAGCACTCTCATACGCCACCTGTAGGCCGAGCGCACCTTGAGAAAGTTTGATTTGAGCGAGGCTGTTGTTAACGCGCCCGTCTTTTTAGCTAGTTGCCACCTTCGCCTGGCAGCTCCCTGCAACAGGCGAAGTTTTTCGAGGTCAGGCGTCCACCATTCATAACCATTCATACGCCTTTCTTTCTTCCTACCTAGGGTCACCAGAGCCGCGCCTATGATGATGTTGGTGAGCTGCAAGGCGATTTGCGATGCAGCTCCATTCGTCCTCAAGCCACCCATCCTCTCACTCACCAGGGCCTCGAACCTCCCCCAGTGCACATCACGATCCCGAAACCGCAACGGTCCCTCGTTCTGTTCAGGTTGTCTCACCGACATGTCCCTGCTGCGAGTCTTAGTATGGTACTCAAACGTGATGAGTCTGTGGTCACTGGTCGAGTTGGCATCATGGACTTGCCAGTTAGTTATGTAGCAGCCTCGAGATGCGAGCGTAAGGTCGATGTTAGACTCACCGTGGGGGCCGGAGAAGGTGTATGGTTGTCCGGAGCAGTTGATAATGTTAAGCTCGTGAAAGTGGATGAAGGCTTCAAGTTTCCGGCGTCGTAGTTCGGCCTCCGCACCACGCCCAGAGTAGTGCCGTTCATCACTGTGCCACAGTGGCGAGTGGGTGTTGCTGTCCATGCAGATTATTGTGTCGTGGCCCCTGTGCTTCTCCAATATGGAGTCTAGCTCGTGTAGGAATGGGTCGATAGGCCAGCTGTATTGGCAGTATACCGATATTAGAATAAGGTTTGCTGGTTCAACATGCATTAGGACGATGTGGGAGCTGTTCGTTGTAGGCATGATGGCCACAGCAAGCTGGCCGTCAGGTACGAAGATTGCAGCCTGCTGCCCGCGGCCTTTTGGGACCACAAAGTCGGTTGGATACGGCTCTTGCAACAGGACGATCTGGAGGTGCTCCTCTCCAGCAGTAAGCGGAAGCTCCTTAGTCGCTAACTCGCTGCCATTGAGGTTTTGCTGCCCAATCCTTATGACACTATTGTAGGCCATAGTCAGTGGTATTTGCGTTCCTAGCCTCGGCGTGTTTGCGCGCTGGGCAGTCGCTGGAAGCCGTGGAGTGGGACGCCGCC
>OU745315.1:9780056-9785056 GCA_916618145.1 Emmelina monodactyla | reverse complement strand
AATGAGAGGCAGACACGATATCCGTCAGCGCTGCGACGACGATGATCGCCGGCGATTTCACTCGCCACACGATCGACGTCGACGCGCCCTTCGGACGTCGAGTCCGCCTACCGGCGCACAAACACAGTTTATGTTTGCCCCTCACGGCTAAGCGAGCACGGTGCATGCATCGTCATAATAAACACACCCGCACACACACACAACACACGCAAGTGTCTCGTGTGCACGCGCGCGCGCATCGATAATTCGGAGTGTCACACCGTAACGCACGCAAACGTCTCGCACGTCCGTGAAGGACGCGAAGACGATCGCGCGTCGCTTGCGTGAGTGCCTGCGGCTGTGCGCCTGCGTATTGTAAATACTATTTTTAAACGGACCACACGACACCACCCCGAAAGGAAGCGCCACGTGGAAGCCGTCATGTGCAACGCACACAGCAGACGACACACAGTGATATGCGTCGTCCGCCGTGCACAGTGCAGTGTGGCATTTGTTTTTATACAGCCGGCCCTCAGACAGGAGTGGTCCTGGATGTGTCTCCACGGACCGCAATGTGCGTTCGAAATGTCGATGTTCAAATGTGTCCTGCAGTTCACACTACGACGCGCAGTTAACTGCGTTCTTCATCGACCCGCGAGCCAAGTGATCCACCGTCCAGGGTGATAGTTTAATTTGTTATCCGATTGTTATCTCAGACGACAAATTTTCGTTTGTTTGTTTTGTGTTTGTGATAAACACATACATTTTCTTGACGTGTGCTAATGAACGGAAAGTGAAAAAAAAAAAAAAGTTTAAAAACAAAAAAAAAACATATTTTATTTTGTTTTATATCTTAGAAAAAAACGCCGAAACACAACGGTGCCACCCACGACAGCGATGCCTACGAACAATTTTTTTTCTAAACCGCTCGATTTCGATCGCTCGAAACCGGTGTGTTTTATGTTTAAAGTTCGTCTCGTACGCAAGCCATACATTGAATGAGCGAACGCGGATTTCCGTCCACTCGTGTATCTTGCGCAACGAACTGTCGTCGTTCGAATTCAAACACTCTGAATCAACTGAGCGTTTGAGTTTGTGTGTGTCTTAGGGGACAATAATATACAAACACGTCACATCGATGCACTGTTACGTACAACAACGGCGCGCAGTACGTTAATGATCCTTCCGCAGGTTCCCCTACGGAAACCTTGTTACGACTTTTACTTCCTCTAAATGATCAAGTTTGGTCAACTTCCCAGCAACGCCGACGGCCGTGAAGCCACCGCGTGTCGGTCCGAAGACCTCACTAAATCATTCAATCGGTAGTAGCGACGGGCGGTGTGTACAAAGGGCAGGGACGTAATCAACGCGAGCTTATGAC
Source organism: Emmelina monodactyla (assembly GCA_916618145.1). Classification (NCBI taxonomy): domain Eukaryota; kingdom Metazoa; phylum Arthropoda; class Insecta; order Lepidoptera; family Pterophoridae; genus Emmelina; species Emmelina monodactyla. Next base: position 9,783,696 of record OU745315.1, on the reverse strand, counting down.
TCGCGCTTACTAGGAATTCCTCGTTTATGGGGGATAATTGCAAACCCCAATCCCCAGCACGAAGGAGTTTCAACGGGTTGCCCGGGCCTCTAGGCCAGGGAGAACATGCTGATTCCTTCAGTGTAGCGCGCGTGCGGCCCAGGACATCTAAGGGCATCACAGACCTGTTATTGCTCAATCTCGTGCGGCTCGAAGCCGCCGGTCCCTCTAAGAAGAATTTTAATACGTCGTCAGTGAGTTGCGTGGACGAGCCACGCGCACTTGAATTACGACGCCTATTTAGCAGGCTAGAGTCTCGTTCGTTACCGGAATTAACCAGACAAATCGCTCCACCAACTAAGAACGGCCATGCACCACCACCCACCGAATCAAGAAAGAGCTATTAATCTGTCAATCCTTCCGGTGTCCGGGCCTGGTGAGATTTCCCGTGTTGAGTCAAATTAAGCCGCAGGCTCCACTCCTGGTGGTGCCCTTCCGTCAATTCCTTTAAGTTTCAGCTTTGCAACCATACTCCCCCCGGAGTCCAAAATCTTTGGTTTCCCGGAAGCTGCCCGCCGAGCCATTGTAGTAACGTCGGCGGATCGCTAGATGACATATTTACGGTTAGAACTAGGGCGGTATCTAATCGCCTTCGAACCTCTAACTTTCGTTCTTGATTGATGAAAACACCTTTGGCAAATGCTTTCGCTGATGTTCGTCTTGCGACGATCCAAGAATTTCACCTCTAACGTCGCAATACGAATGCCCCCAGTTATCCCTATTAATCATTACCTCGGAGTTCTGAAAACCAACAAAATAGAACCGAGATCATATTCTATTATTCCATGCACGAAATATTCAAGCAGCATTTTGAGCCCGCTTTGAGCACTCTAATTTGTTCAAAGTAAAATTGTCGGCCCATCTCGACACTCACTGAAGAGCACCGCGATAGGATTTTGATATTGAACCGGCGTTTTACCGCCGGCTCACCGACGATATGCTCCGCAAACGTGTCAGTATCACCGCGGATGCGGTGCACCGACAGCGCGGCGCACAAATGCAACTACGAGCTTTTTAACCGCAACAATTTTAGTATACGCTATTGGAGCTGGAATTACCGCGGCTGCTGGCACCAGACTTGCCCTCCAATTGTTCCTCGTTAAAATATTTAAAGTGTACTCATTCCGATTACGAGGCCTCGTAAGAGTCCCGTATCGTTATTTTTCGTCACTACCTCCCCGTGCCGGGAGTGGGTAATTTGCGCGCCTGCTGCCTTCCTTGGATGTGGTAGCCGTTTCTCAGGCTCCCTCTCCGGAATCGAACCCTGATTCCCCGTTACCCGTGACAACCATGGTAGTCGCAGAAACTACCATCGAAAGTTGATAAGGCAGACATTTGAAAGATGCGTCGCCGGTACTGGACCATGCGATCGGCAAAAGTTATCCAGATTCATCAAAATTAACGACTTCGGACGCGAGGCCCTCCGTCGATTGGTTTTGATCTAATAAAAGCACTCATCCCATCACTGGTCAGAGTTCTGATTGCATGTATTAGCTCTAGAATTACCACAGTTATCCAAGTAACTGAGTAAGATCTAAGGAACCAAAACTGATATATTGAGCCATTCGCGGTATCGCCTTAATACGGCTTGCACTGAGACATGCATGGCTTAATCTTTGAGACAAGCATATAACTACTGGCAGGATCAACCAGGGAGCTATCACACAACGGATTCGCGCACCGCACGCGCACGCGCGGCACACTCATCACATCAGACGCGTCCGAGGCTTACGCCCAGAACGCGACCCGTGACTTGCTCTCTACTACTCCCTACTCACTTACACTATGTTAAAATAACTAGTTTAAGTAAGAGTGAGCAGTAAAATATGGAATTTGGCGTACACAACGCGCACGAGCCAACGACTAAATCGACTCGGTCGCTTACTGCATACAAGCGCACTCGCGTAATTAAACGCGCGACGCCACTATTGAATGTTTCAAACCAGACTTATGTGTTCATGTTTTAATACGACACGCTTTTAGCGCGCGCACATATACTCTTCTGACACAAACGCGTTCAAATCACATGTATGATTCGGCCCGGTCGTTCAGAGGACACACCCGATGAGAATATAGTGCCTGTTAAGCTTCTCTATTATAAAATCCGCCTCTAGTTATAGAGCGCGGTGCACGTTGTGGCGACTAGCACGTACCATCGAGACGCACGACCCTCACAGAAGGCGAAATACGAATCGGGCACTGAGCAAGTCTCTCGAGCCGCAATATCATGTTGACCACCACCACTTTTACAAATAGCAGTTTTCAAACACATGACTGCGTACGTCACTGACTACATCTTCATCATCATCATTATTATTATACATTGGATCGTATTGTATTCTAATAACCAAAACGCAAAAAGACATCGTAAGAATGTAAAACACTGAACGTGAGACGATCACACACAAACACAACACATATACATTATAACAAACATATGGTTTGACTGGACACCTGAGAAGGGTAGTAGTTTACGCTTTAACTCGCTATATATGCACGAAAAGCACAACCGACACCCCGCCAAACAGAGTCGAGTATTTGTTATAAGTATCAGTTTTAGTTAGACTTGGTGATCGTCGTCAACAGGCGTTTCACATCAAATACATCAAACGAGTACTGTCGACTGTCTTTTGTTTTTCGATTTTCGAACACAAACTTCTCTAGTCACTCGCTCCCATACATATACGGAATCGTTCGATCGGTGTCGCCGCACGGGTATACCATCTCAAGAAGTGATTTTATGAAAGTTTATATTTTTTTTATTCCCGATTGTTTACCATTGTATATGCGTTAAAGGGGAAGTGGGAGATGTGAAAAATGATTGAAAGTGGGAAAAATGTGGTCAAACGGGAAAAGTGTGACCAAATGGGAATCTTATAAAAATCATATAGTACACATGTACAGGTCACAATATGTGAACGAGAGTCGTGTCTAAGTGGGAATTTTCGATAGAAAACGGGAATTCGGGTCATATCGGGAATTACAGTTTTATAAGAAATCTTAGTTACGAACAGTAAATAACCATTCGAGTGAACGTCTCAGAAACAAGAAAATGACACAAAATGGGAAAAATGCGATCAAATGGGAAAAAAGTGGTTAAGTGGGAAAAACATAAAAAAAATACACATTACAATTTTGGCGACGGCAGAAGTAGTCTAGTATTACGGTCAAATGGGAAAAGTGTGATTAAGTGGGAAAAAAAAAACGCAGACAAATATTGCTACACGAACTACCACCTATGTACACGAACTACCACCTATGTACACGAACTACCGCCGTAATCTGCGTTCCGCTCTCAGACAAATATTACTACACGAACTACCACCGATGTACACGAACTACCGCCAACACTGTCTTCAATCATATTATTCGACTAGCTACTGTAACATTATATTACTCTACAGCGAGACAGTCATGTTATCATCGTCATCACACATAAAACTTTAGATACTGTACGTAGGGCGAGATTAGACAGTAACTATATCTCATATGTTCAGTGGTGGATGGATACATTGAAATTGAAAACTGTTGCGACACAAAAAAATAAAAACTTTACCAAATATAGGTACACCAACTGGTGCAAACGCTTGTACACCGACTA
>OU745315.1:9770056-9775056 GCA_916618145.1 Emmelina monodactyla | reverse complement strand
CCCCAGAACCGTATACGACGTGACACTTTTGACGGAGTCCGCCCCAAACCTGACAGTGGGAGGCCTTTGGAATTTCCCTCTGACCGTCATAGTTGCCGACTTTGCAGAGGAGAAACCCAATCTGTTGCGGACCCCCCAGTCACTCACGAGGCTGAGAGTCGTAGAGGCTTTCGCCTCTATGCCTGCGCGTGAGTTGGCCTCAATCAAAACCGTCACGTCGTCGGCGTAGGCCACCAGGTGGACCCCTTCAGGTAGCGGAAGTCTCAGCAAGTCGTCTAGAAGCACGTTCCAGAGCGTTGGTCCCAGTACCGATCCCTGCGGGCAACCCATCGTTGCCGCCTTCCACACCACCTGGCCACCCGCGAACATGCCGATACGGCGGCGGACGAAGTAGCTCGCCAACATCCTAAAGATGTTGGGCGGGCAACCCCCCCTTTTCGCCTTCAGCAGGATCATGGGCCACCAAGCGTTGTCAAAGGCTCCAGAGATATCCAAAAATATCGCCTGAACATACTTCGACGAGCTCCCACGCGCCGCACTTATGATGGTGTTCAGTGCGGTCACAGTCGACCGGCCTCGTGTGAAGCCGTGTTGGCAGTCCGATAGACCCATTGTCATCTGCGTGGCGCACCTTAACATTACGCGTTCTAAAACCTTACCTAGGATCGGAAGCAGCGTGACGGGGCGGTATGCTTTCGGGTCGGTAAGCTGCTTGCCGTTGCCTTTCGGCAGGACAATCAGTCTACCGTCCTTCCAGACATCCGGAAAGCACCCCTCTCGAACACATCGGCTAAGCACCTCGGCGAACTCGACTGACGCAGCCGCCCAAACGTGCTGCACGATGCGCGCACTCAACCCGTCGATACCCGGCGCAGTGTTCGGCAATGCCTTGACTATGTCTCCGATTGTCCCGACCGGCGGAGGAGACGCATCTTCTCCTGACGGAATAAGCGCTGCCGTGATGCGGACTAGCCGGTGATACTCGGAGTCCTTAGACAGATCGTCGTCCGGACACAGAGCGCACATCAGCCCTCGCATGGCTTCGCCGACCCCGCCAGCATATCCTTCGGCTAACTTGACGCCGTTAATTACGTTACTGGGAGGCCGAAACCTCCCACTCGCGGCACGGTAGGCCTGTCCCCAAGGGTCCAGGTTTCCGGATTCAGCAATCGATTTGAAATACGAAAGTTGCGTCTCCTCCATTGCAGCCCTATACTTTGCCCTACGCGTGTGGAACCTAGTTCTGGCAGCTTCCTCCTGCGGGCCCCCGCCCCTACGGTAGGATTGCCATTCCCTACGCGCACGGTAGCACTCGCGGCGTAGCCGGTCTAGGACCGGTGTCCACCACTCGTACCCCCGCTCGACTCGACCCACCTTTCGCAACCCTAGCGCCTCCTTCGCTGCATGAGTCACCAGATGGGTGAACTGGGAGCAGATTGCCGAAGCAGGTCGGTTCCACTGAATTCGACCCACCCGCTCGTGTATCAAGCGCTCAAAGAAATCCCAAGACACACCCCGATCCCGAAAGCGCAACGGTTCCTCCGACAGCTCAGCGCCAGGAGCGGCTTCTTTCTTGCTTGCCACCATAAATGTAATGAGACGATGGTCGCTCATGATGACGTCGGGGCGCACCCTCCATCCTGTTACCAGGATGCCTTTTGTTAGCGTCAGGTCGATGTTGGACGATCCGTTCGATGTTGAGAACGTGGCGGGTTCATCTTGAACATTCGCCAAGCGGAGCCCATGTGCCAGGATGAACGCTTCCATCGATTCGCGACGGTGCGTAACATCCGGTCCGCGTCCAATGTACTGCTTCTTCTCACAGTACCACATCGGAGAATGCGCGTTGGAGTCTACCCCAATAATGACCCGCTTCCCCTTCAGGGAACAGAGGACCATGCCGAGATGTTCGAGGTGGACATCTATATCGTCGGCATACTGAAAGTATGCAGATACCAGGTATACTCCGTCCTTGTCGTTGAGTACATGACACACCGTGCAGTGCGTGTTAGACAGGTGGTGTAGAACGGAGCAGGCCAGGTCTCTTCGACTGACATAGATGGCCGCCTTGGCATTGTCGCCGCATCGCAGTAGTGGGAGTTGTGCGGTCGTTGAAGTGGAACTGGACCCAGGGTAATATTCCTGGACCAGAATGACGTCTAGGCCCAGTTCGCGAGCCACCAGGGGTAGCTCCATGGTGGCAAGTTCTGCTCCCGCCAAGTTCAGCTGGCCGACGGTGATTGTTGATTGGCTGGCCATTATGAGTAGTTCGTAGTCTCTATTATCCGGCGCTCTGCATGGATTCTCGCCGGACAATCCCGGGCACCGGTGGTATGCGTGGTGGCGTCCTTGTGGCCAAATCTGCAGCAAGTGCCACATTTTTGCGTCTCGGCGGTACATTTCTCTTCATCGTGGCCACCTCCACAGCGACCGCAGGTAGGCGCGGTTGCCTTGCACGACGTGGCAATGTGGCCGTACAGCTGACACCGCCGGCAGCAAATTGCTCTAGTGAAGTCTTCGGCTCTTACAGCCTCCCATCCTATATATAGGTGCTCCCTGTTAGTTAGAAGTTTTCTGAAAGCAGGGGAGCAGGCCAGCACCATTAACGTTCTGCTTGTACCTCTTGCCTTGCGGAAGGCCAGTCTGCACTCCTTTTTGAAACGGTCCAGTGGCCAGTCATTCTGGTCAGAAAAGTTTTGGCTGTGTATGTCGGCCAGGAGTTCTTCCAAGCTGATATCCTTTCCATCCAAGGGTCCGACAGATACTAAGGGAGACCGGCCCTTCAGTTCGCTGACCCTTAGAGTCGGGGGTATAGCCGCCCTCAGTCTCTCTAAGTCACCAGGCGTCCTGGTCTGGACCACGACTCCACCATTACCTACTCTGCGGACCTTGTCGACTTGAACGTTTATTTTGGCGGGAACTATGGAGGACTTTAGTAATTCCTTGGAGTTCGACCCCTCTGCGACCGGGTATAAGGCGATGGCCGGTCCTCGGGGTTTGATGACGGCAGCAGATCGCAGGCGATCCGCGTAGCTGGTCACACCAACTGCAGCAGGCTCGGCGGCGGCTGCGGCAGAAGATGCCGCCTCCACCAGTCTTCTGGTTTCAGCTTCGGCGTGCTCAGCCCGAAGCTTCTCCCTCTCCTTAGCGGCGGTCTCCCGTTGACCCCTAGCACGCTCCTCCACCACCGACATCCTCGAGTCCTGCGTGGAGAGCGCCATCTGCCCCACGATCTCCATAATGGTGGCCAACTGCGAGTTGATAGTGGCCAAGTCCGCCTTGTTTAACTTGGAGGTTGACCCCCCCGCCACCATGGCGATGCTCCTGGCCGCACTGTTGGCCTTGGAGAGCAGCTGCCTCCAAGTTGCCGAGGCCATGTCCGTGGCCTCCGGCTCCAGCTCCGACTCCGAAGATACCGGAGTCCGAAACTCCGGCGTGAGGGTCTCCACCTGAAGAAGGGCAGTAGGTCGTCGAGGGCGGGCGGGTGACGTCGTGTGCAGGGCGCGGGCGGTCCTCCTCTTCGGCTTCGTAATAGCAGTCTCTTCGTCCGGCGATAGAACCCTCTTTGTAGTCGCCGGCTCCAGGGGGGTGAGGCCAGGTGGGGGGGGAGCACACAGAGGCGGGGGTCGCGGGGGGGGGCAGGCGTGGGGGGTGGCGGCAGCGGGGAAGCGTCCGGTGAAAGCTCCGCCATCACCATTTGGTAGGCTCGCCGTGCCGCATCAGTTGCGACCTTCGCGGGGGAGGCAGAGGGGGAGGGGGAGGGGTCAACGGGGGGGCGGGTGGTCAGAGGGTTGTCACGGGGTCCGGGGGGCGGCGACCGTCGCAGCGACGACCGCGGCTTAAACAGGTCCGGGGGGGGAGTCCGGAGGGGGGGGTAACCCCCACCATCGTCCGTGTCACTCATTAGTCACGCACACAATGGAGTTAATAAATTAAACACAGAGCAGAAAGAGAAAAAGGAAAAAAAAAATTAAGAAAATTAAAAGTAAAAATAAAAAAAAAAAATTTCAAAATTTTTCTAAGTCCAGTCCAAGAAATTAAATTTATTTTTATCAAATTCTATCAGTTAAAGTCTTGGAGAATGGTCACATGCACTGACCCTGACAGTTAAACAACTATTCTCGACACAAAAAAAAAATTTGCGGCGACACCGATCACGCACTTCCGTATATATATGGGGTGGGTGATGGCCTCGCGGTAGTTCGTGTACCAAAATTTTGGTAAAATTTTCTAAGTCCGAAAAAAAATTTTTTTTTTTTTTTTTTTTTTTTTATTACCTCAGTCCAAACACAATTGGCGTATTGACGTCCAAAAAGTGTCACTGTCACAACTGCACTTCACTTCACTAGGTGTCACTGTCACAGAGCGTCAACTTCGCGGATGTAAACAGATAAACAAAACAAACACACAAGAAAGAGAGAAAAACAAAAGCTATCCGCGCAATTTGGGAAGGTGGCTTGCGTCACGCTCACCACGCAAGATGGCCGCGGGCCACTCCTCTAGGCAGGCCGAGAGGAAGCAGGAGGGACCGATCGTTAATGTAACAACCGTGAACCACGTAAATTGGTCGGGTTATAGTGAATTTACTTCGGAGCGATACACAGACGTGCGCACGGCTCGGCGGTCGACACCGAAGTAGATAGGGACAGTGGGAATCTCGTTAATCCATTCATGCGCGTCACTAATTAGATGACGAGGCATTTGGCTACCTTAAGAGAGTCATAGTTACTCCCGCCGTTTACCCGCGCTTGCTTGAATTTCTTCACGTTGACATTCAGAGCACTGGGCAGAAATCACATTGCGTCAACACCCGCGAGGGCCATCGCAATGCTTTGTTTTAATTAGACAGTCGGATTCCCCTTGTCCGTGCCAGTTCTGAGCTGACCGTTGAACGGCGGTCGTACAGAACCGCGCCATTCCCACACGAGGCGAGATCGACGCGGCCTTACGGCTAGGAAGATCCGCGGAAGGCCGATACGCGGGTCCAGATTCCGCCCCGA
>OU745315.1:9762556-9767556 GCA_916618145.1 Emmelina monodactyla | reverse complement strand
TCGGACGTCGAGTCCGCCTACCGGCGCACAAACACAGTTTATGTTTGCCCCTCACGGCTAAGCGAGCACGGTGCATGCATCGTCATAATAAACACACCCGCACACACACACAACACACGCAAGTGTCTCGTGTGCACGCGCGCGCGCATCGATAATTCGGAGTGTCACACCGTAACGCACGCAAACGTCTCGCACGTCCGTGAAGGACGCGAAGACGATCGCGCGTCGCTTGCGTGAGTGCCTGCGGCTGTGCGCCTGCGTATTGTAAATACTATTTTTAAACGGACCACACGACACCACCCCGAAAGGAAGCGCCACGTGGAAGCCGTCATGTGCAACGCACACAGCAGACGACACACAGTGATATGCGTCGTCCGCCGTGCACAGTGCAGTGTGGCATTTGTTTTTATACAGCCGGCCCTCAGACAGGAGTGGTCCTGGATGTGTCTCCACGGACCGCAATGTGCGTTCGAAATGTCGATGTTCAAATGTGTCCTGCAGTTCACACTACGACGCGCAGTTAACTGCGTTCTTCATCGACCCGCGAGCCAAGTGATCCACCGTCCAGGGTGATAGTTTAATTTGTTATCCGATTGTTATCTCAGACGACAAATTTTCGTTTGTTTGTTTTGTGTTTGTGATAAACACATACATTTTCTTGACGTGTGCTAATGAACGGAAAGTGAAAAAAAAAAAAAGTTTAAAAACAAAAAAAAAACATATTTTATTTTGTTTTATATCTTAGAAAAAAACGCCGAAACACAACGGTGCCACCCACGACAGCGATGCCTACGAACAATTTTTTTTCTAAACCGCTCGATTTCGATCGCTCGAAACCGGTGTGTTTTATGTTTAAAGTTCGTCTCGTACGCAAGCCATACATTGAATGAGCGAACGCGGATTTCCGTCCACTCGTGTATCTTGCGCAACGAACTGTCGTCGTTCGAATTCAAACACTCTGAATCAACTGAGCGTTTGAGTTTGTGTGTGTCTTAGGGGACAATAATATACAAACACGTCACATCGATGCACTGTTACGTACAACAACGGCGCGCAGTACGTTAATGATCCTTCCGCAGGTTCCCCTACGGAAACCTTGTTACGACTTTTACTTCCTCTAAATGATCAAGTTTGGTCAACTTCCCAGCAACGCCGACGGCCGTGAAGCCACCGCGTGTCGGTCCGAAGACCTCACTAAATCATTCAATCGGTAGTAGCGACGGGCGGTGTGTACAAAGGGCAGGGACGTAATCAACGCGAGCTTATGACTCGCGCTTACTAGGAATTCCTCGTTTATGGGGGATAATTGCAAACCCCAATCCCCAGCACGAAGGAGTTTCAACGGGTTGCCCGGGCCTCTAGGCCAGGGAGAACATGCTGATTCCTTCAGTGTAGCGCGCGTGCGGCCCAGGACATCTAAGGGCATCACAGACCTGTTATTGCTCAATCTCGTGCGGCTCGAAGCCGCCGGTCCCTCTAAGAAGAATTTTAATACGTCGTCAGTGAGTTGCGTGGACGAGCCACGCGCACTTGAATTACGACGCCTATTTAGCAGGCTAGAGTCTCGTTCGTTACCGGAATTAACCAGACAAATCGCTCCACCAACTAAGAACGGCCATGCACCACCACCCACCGAATCAAGAAAGAGCTATTAATCTGTCAATCCTTCCGGTGTCCGGGCCTGGTGAGATTTCCCGTGTTGAGTCAAATTAAGCCGCAGGCTCCACTCCTGGTGGTGCCCTTCCGTCAATTCCTTTAAGTTTCAGCTTTGCAACCATACTCCCCCCGGAGTCCAAAATCTTTGGTTTCCCGGAAGCTGCCCGCCGAGCCATTGTAGTAACGTCGGCGGATCGCTAGATGACATATTTACGGTTAGAACTAGGGCGGTATCTAATCGCCTTCGAACCTCTAACTTTCGTTCTTGATTGATGAAAACACCTTTGGCAAATGCTTTCGCTGATGTTCGTCTTGCGACGATCCAAGAATTTCACCTCTAACGTCGCAATACGAATGCCCCCAGTTATCCCTATTAATCATTACCTCGGAGTTCTGAAAACCAACAAAATAGAACCGAGATCATATTCTATTATTCCATGCACGAAATATTCAAGCAGCATTTTGAGCCCGCTTTGAGCACTCTAATTTGTTCAAAGTAAAATTGTCGGCCCATCTCGACACTCACTGAAGAGCACCGCGATAGGATTTTGATATTGAACCGGCGTTTTACCGCCGGCTCACCGACGATATGCTCCGCAAACGTGTCAGTATCACCGCGGATGCGGTGCACCGACAGCGCGGCGCACAAATGCAACTACGAGCTTTTTAACCGCAACAATTTTAGTATACGCTATTGGAGCTGGAATTACCGCGGCTGCTGGCACCAGACTTGCCCTCCAATTGTTCCTCGTTAAAATATTTAAAGTGTACTCATTCCGATTACGAGGCCTCGTAAGAGTCCCGTATCGTTATTTTTCGTCACTACCTCCCCGTGCCGGGAGTGGGTAATTTGCGCGCCTGCTGCCTTCCTTGGATGTGGTAGCCGTTTCTCAGGCTCCCTCTCCGGAATCGAACCCTGATTCCCCGTTACCCGTGACAACCATGGTAGTCGCAGAAACTACCATCGAAAGTTGATAAGGCAGACATTTGAAAGATGCGTCGCCGGTACTGGACCATGCGATCGGCAAAAGTTATCCAGATTCATCAAAATTAACGACTTCGGACGCGAGGCCCTCCGTCGATTGGTTTTGATCTAATAAAAGCACTCATCCCATCACTGGTCAGAGTTCTGATTGCATGTATTAGCTCTAGAATTACCACAGTTATCCAAGTAACTGAGTAAGATCTAAGGAACCAAAACTGATATATTGAGCCATTCGCGGTATCGCCTTAATACGGCTTGCACTGAGACATGCATGGCTTAATCTTTGAGACAAGCATATAACTACTGGCAGGATCAACCAGGGAGCTATCACACAACGGATTCGCGCACCGCACGCGCACGCGCGGCACACTCATCACATCAGACGCGTCCGAGGCTTACGCCCAGAACGCGACCCGTGACTTGCTCTCTACTACTCCCTACTCACTTACACTATGTTAAAATAACTAGTTTAAGTAAGAGTGAGCAGTAAAATATGGAATTTGGCGTACACAACGCGCACGAGCCAACGACTAAATCGACTCGGTCGCTTACTGCATACAAGCGCACTCGCGTAATTAAACGCGCGACGCCACTATTGAATGTTTCAAACCAGACTTATGTGTTCATGTTTTAATACGACACGCTTTTAGCGCGCGCACATATACTCTTCTGACACAAACGCGTTCAAATCACATGTATGATTCGGCCCGGTCGTTCAGAGGACACACCCGATGAGAATATAGTGCCTGTTAAGCTTCTCTATTATAAAATCCGCCTCTAGTTATAGAGCGCGGTGCACGTTGTGGCGACTAGCACGTACCATCGAGACGCACGACCCTCACAGAAGGCGAAATACGAATCGGGCACTGAGCAAGTCTCTCGAGCCGCAATATCATGTTGACCACCACCACTTTTACAAATAGCAGTTTTCAAACACATGACTGCGTACGTCACTGACTACATCTTCATCATCATCATTATTATTATACATTGGATCGTATTGTATTCTAATAACCAAAACGCAAAAAGACATCGTAAGAATGTAAAACACTGAACGTGAGACGATCACACACAAACACAACACATATACATTATAACAAACATATGGTTTGACTGGACACCTGAGAAGGGTAGTAGTTTACGCTTTAACTCGCTATATATGCACGAAAAGCACAACCGACACCCCGCCAAACAGAGTCGAGTATTTGTTATAAGTATCAGTTTTAGTTAGACTTGGTGATCGTCGTCAACAGGCGTTTCACATCAAATACATCAAACGAGTACTGTCGACTGTCTTTTGTTTTTCGATTTTCGAACACAAACTTCTCTAGTCACTCGCTCCCATACATATACGGAATCGTTCGATCGGTGTCGCCGCACGGGTATACCATCTCAAGAAGTGATTTTATGAAAGTTTATATTTTTTTTATTCCCGATTGTTTACCATTGTATATGCGTTAAAGGGGAAGTGGGAGATGTGAAAAATGATTGAAAGTGGGAAAAATGTGGTCAAACGGGAAAAGTGTGACCAAATGGGAATCTTATAAAAATCATATAGTACACATGTACAGGTCACAATATGTGAACGAGAGTCGTGTCTAAGTGGGAATTTTCGATAGAAAACGGGAATTCGGGTCATATCGGGAATTACAGTTTTATAAGAAATCTTAGTTACGAACAGTAAATAACCATTCGAGTGAACGTCTCAGAAACAAGAAAATGACACAAAATGGGAAAAATGCGATCAAATGGGAAAAAAGTGGTTAAGTGGGAAAAACATAAAAAAAATACACATTACAATTTTGGCGACGGCAGAAGTAGTCTAGTATTACGGTCAAATGGGAAAAGTGTGATTAAGTGGGAAAAAAAAAACGCAGACAAATATTGCTACACGAACTACCACCTATGTACACGAACTACCACCTATGTACACGAACTACCGCCGTAATCTGCGTTCCGCTCTCAGACAAATATTACTACACGAACTACCACCGATGTACACGAACTACCGCCAACACTGTCTTCAATCATATTATTCGACTAGCTACTGTAACATTATATTACTCTACAGCGAGACAGTCATGTTATCATCGTCATCACACATAAAACTTTAGATACTGTACGTAGGGCGAGATTAGACAGTAACTATATCTCATATGTTCAGTGGTGGATGGATACATTGAAATTGAAAACTGTTGCGACACAAAAAAATAAAAACTTTACCAAATATAGGTACACCAACTGGTGCAAACGCTTGTACACCGACTACCGTCGACAAATAACACCAAACACCGAGCCATGTACACGAACTGACGCCGTAATCTGCGTTCCGCTCTCAGACAAATATTACTACACGAAC
>OU745315.1:9750056-9755056 GCA_916618145.1 Emmelina monodactyla | reverse complement strand
CATACATTTTCTTGACGTGTGCTAATGAACGGAAAGTGAAAAAAAAAAAAAGTTTAAAAACAAAAAAAAAAACATATTTTATTTTGTTTTATATCTTAGAAAAAAACGCCGAAACACAACGGTGCCACCCACGACAGCGATGCCTACGAACAATTTTTTTTCTAAACCGCTCGATTTCGATCGCTCGAAACCGGTGTGTTTTATGTTTAAAGTTCGTCTCGTACGCAAGCCATACATTGAATGAGCGAACGCGGATTTCCGTCCACTCGTGTATCTTGCGCAACGAACTGTCGTCGTTCGAATTCAAACACTCTGAATCAACTGAGCGTTTGAGTTTGTGTGTGTCTTAGGGGACAATAATATACAAACACGTCACATCGATGCACTGTTACGTACAACAACGGCGCGCAGTACGTTAATGATCCTTCCGCAGGTTCCCCTACGGAAACCTTGTTACGACTTTTACTTCCTCTAAATGATCAAGTTTGGTCAACTTCCCAGCAACGCCGACGGCCGTGAAGCCACCGCGTGTCGGTCCGAAGACCTCACTAAATCATTCAATCGGTAGTAGCGACGGGCGGTGTGTACAAAGGGCAGGGACGTAATCAACGCGAGCTTATGACTCGCGCTTACTAGGAATTCCTCGTTTATGGGGGATAATTGCAAACCCCAATCCCCAGCACGAAGGAGTTTCAACGGGTTGCCCGGGCCTCTAGGCCAGGGAGAACATGCTGATTCCTTCAGTGTAGCGCGCGTGCGGCCCAGGACATCTAAGGGCATCACAGACCTGTTATTGCTCAATCTCGTGCGGCTCGAAGCCGCCGGTCCCTCTAAGAAGAATTTTAATACGTCGTCAGTGAGTTGCGTGGACGAGCCACGCGCACTTGAATTACGACGCCTATTTAGCAGGCTAGAGTCTCGTTCGTTACCGGAATTAACCAGACAAATCGCTCCACCAACTAAGAACGGCCATGCACCACCACCCACCGAATCAAGAAAGAGCTATTAATCTGTCAATCCTTCCGGTGTCCGGGCCTGGTGAGATTTCCCGTGTTGAGTCAAATTAAGCCGCAGGCTCCACTCCTGGTGGTGCCCTTCCGTCAATTCCTTTAAGTTTCAGCTTTGCAACCATACTCCCCCCGGAGTCCAAAATCTTTGGTTTCCCGGAAGCTGCCCGCCGAGCCATTGTAGTAACGTCGGCGGATCGCTAGATGACATATTTACGGTTAGAACTAGGGCGGTATCTAATCGCCTTCGAACCTCTAACTTTCGTTCTTGATTGATGAAAACACCTTTGGCAAATGCTTTCGCTGATGTTCGTCTTGCGACGATCCAAGAATTTCACCTCTAACGTCGCAATACGAATGCCCCCAGTTATCCCTATTAATCATTACCTCGGAGTTCTGAAAACCAACAAAATAGAACCGAGATCATATTCTATTATTCCATGCACGAAATATTCAAGCAGCATTTTGAGCCCGCTTTGAGCACTCTAATTTGTTCAAAGTAAAATTGTCGGCCCATCTCGACACTCACTGAAGAGCACCGCGATAGGATTTTGATATTGAACCGGCGTTTTACCGCCGGCTCACCGACGATATGCTCCGCAAACGTGTCAGTATCACCGCGGATGCGGTGCACCGACAGCGCGGCGCACAAATGCAACTACGAGCTTTTTAACCGCAACAATTTTAGTATACGCTATTGGAGCTGGAATTACCGCGGCTGCTGGCACCAGACTTGCCCTCCAATTGTTCCTCGTTAAAATATTTAAAGTGTACTCATTCCGATTACGAGGCCTCGTAAGAGTCCCGTATCGTTATTTTTCGTCACTACCTCCCCGTGCCGGGAGTGGGTAATTTGCGCGCCTGCTGCCTTCCTTGGATGTGGTAGCCGTTTCTCAGGCTCCCTCTCCGGAATCGAACCCTGATTCCCCGTTACCCGTGACAACCATGGTAGTCGCAGAAACTACCATCGAAAGTTGATAAGGCAGACATTTGAAAGATGCGTCGCCGGTACTGGACCATGCGATCGGCAAAAGTTATCCAGATTCATCAAAATTAACGACTTCGGACGCGAGGCCCTCCGTCGATTGGTTTTGATCTAATAAAAGCACTCATCCCATCACTGGTCAGAGTTCTGATTGCATGTATTAGCTCTAGAATTACCACAGTTATCCAAGTAACTGAGTAAGATCTAAGGAACCAAAACTGATATATTGAGCCATTCGCGGTATCGCCTTAATACGGCTTGCACTGAGACATGCATGGCTTAATCTTTGAGACAAGCATATAACTACTGGCAGGATCAACCAGGGAGCTATCACACAACGGATTCGCGCACCGCACGCGCACGCGCGGCACACTCATCACATCAGACGCGTCCGAGGCTTACGCCCAGAACGCGACCCGTGACTTGCTCTCTACTACTCCCTACTCACTTACACTATGTTAAAATAACTAGTTTAAGTAAGAGTGAGCAGTAAAATATGGAATTTGGCGTACACAACGCGCACGAGCCAACGACTAAATCGACTCGGTCGCTTACTGCATACAAGCGCACTCGCGTAATTAAACGCGCGACGCCACTATTGAATGTTTCAAACCAGACTTATGTGTTCATGTTTTAATACGACACGCTTTTAGCGCGCGCACATATACTCTTCTGACACAAACGCGTTCAAATCACATGTATGATTCGGCCCGGTCGTTCAGAGGACACACCCGATGAGAATATAGTGCCTGTTAAGCTTCTCTATTATAAAATCCGCCTCTAGTTATAGAGCGCGGTGCACGTTGTGGCGACTAGCACGTACCATCGAGACGCACGACCCTCACAGAAGGCGAAATACGAATCGGGCACTGAGCAAGTCTCTCGAGCCGCAATATCATGTTGACCACCACCACTTTTACAAATAGCAGTTTTCAAACACATGACTGCGTACGTCACTGACTACATCTTCATCATCATCATTATTATTATACATTGGATCGTATTGTATTCTAATAACCAAAACGCAAAAAGACATCGTAAGAATGTAAAACACTGAACGTGAGACGATCACACACAAACACAACACATATACATTATAACAAACATATGGTTTGACTGGACACCTGAGAAGGGTAGTAGTTTACGCTTTAACTCGCTATATATGCACGAAAAGCACAACCGACACCCCGCCAGAGTCGAGTATTTGTTATAAGTATCAGTTTTAGTTAGACTTGGTGATCGTCGTCAACAGGCGTTTCACATCAAATACATCAAACGAGTACTGTCGACTGTCTTTTGTTTTTCGATTTTCGAACACAAACTTCTCTAGTCACTCGCTCCCATACATATACGGAATCGTTCGATCGGTGTCGCCGCACGGGTATACCATCTCAAGAAGTGATTTTATGAAAGTTTATATTTTTTTTATTCCCGATTGTTTACCATTGTATATGCGTTAAAGGGGAAGTGGGAGATGTGAAAAATGATTGAAAGTGGGAAAAATGTGGTCAAACGGGAAAAGTGTGACCAAATGGGAATCTTATAAAAATCATATAGTACACATGTACAGGTCACAATATGTGAACGAGAGTCGTGTCTAAGTGGGAATTTTCGATAGAAAACGGGAATTCGGGTCATATCGGGAATAACAGTTTTATAAGAAATCTTAGTTACGAACAGTAAATAACCATTCGAGTGAACGTCTCAGAAACAAGAAAATGACACAAAATGGGAAAAATGCGATCAAATGGGAAAAAAGTGGTTAAGTGGGAAAAACATAAAAAAATACACATTACAATTTTGGCGACGGCAGAAGTAGTCTAGTATTACGGTCAAATGGGAAAAGTGTGATTAAGTGGGAAAAAAAAAACGCAGACAAATATTGCTACACGAACTACCACCTATGTACACGAACTACCACCTATGTACACGAACTACCGCCGTAATCTGCGTTCCGCTCTCAGACAAATATTACTACACGAACTACCACCGATGTACACGAACTACCGCCAACACTGTCTTCAATCATATTATTCGACTAGCTACTGTAACATTATATTACTCTACAGCGAGACAGTCATGTTATCATCGTCATCACACATAAAACTTTAGATACTGTACGTAGGGCGAGATTAGACAGTAACTATATCTCATATGTTCAGTGGTGGATGGATACATTGAAATTGAAAACTGTTGCGACACAAAAAAATAAAAACTTTACCAAATATAGGTACACCAACTGGTGCAAACGCTTGTACACCGACTACCGTCGACAAATAACACCAAACACCGAGCCATGTACACGAACTGACGCCGTAATCTGCGTTCCGCTCTCAGACAAATATTACTACACGAACTACCACCGATGTACACGAACTACCGCCAACACTGTCTTCAATCATATTATTCGACTAGCTACTGTAACATTATATTACTCTACAGCGAGACAGTCATGTTATCATCGTCATCACACATAAAACTTTAGATACTGTACGTAGGGCGAGATTAGACAGTAACTATATCTCATATGTTCAGTGGTGGATGGATACATTGAAATTGAAAACTGTTGCGACACAAAAAAATAAAAACTTTACCAAATATAGGTACACCAACTGGTGCAAACGCTTGTACACCGACTACCGTCGACAAATAACACCAAACACCGAGCCATGTACACGAACTGACGCCGTAATCTGCGTTCCGCTCTCAGACAAATATTGCTACACGAACTACCACCGATGTACACGAACTACCACATATGTACACGAACTACCGCCAACACTGTCTTCAATCATATTATTCGACTAGCTACTGTAACATTATATTACTCTACAGCGAGACAGTCATGTTATCATCGTCATCACACATAAAACTTTAGATACTGTACGTAGGGCGAGATTAGACAGTAACTATATCTCATATGTTCAGTGGTGGGTGGATACATTGAAATTGAAAACTGTTGCGACACAAAAAAATAAAAACTTTACCAAATATAGGTACACCAACTG
>OU745315.1:9742556-9745056 GCA_916618145.1 Emmelina monodactyla | reverse complement strand
ATTTTGCCCAGAATGGGCAAAAGAGTAATAGGTCTGTACGCCTTGGGGTCAGACAAAGACTTGTCATTTCCCTTTGGCAGGAGGACAAGTTTCCCTATCTTCCAGATATCTGGAAAGACTCCCTCACGAATGCACGCACAAAAGATGTGGCACAATTCGTTGGAGGTCGCCTTCCAGGCCTGTCTGATAATTCTAGCTGTCAGTCCGTCGAGACCCGGAGCCGTGTTGGGCAAATCCCTGATGACACGTTCAATAGTGTCCCTACCCGGGTCGGAACAATCCTTCCCAGGCGGACAACTAGCGCCAGCAATACGCACCTGTCTGTGGTATGCTGTGTCGGTGTCCGGTTTGTCATCGGGATAAAGGCTCTGCAGTAACGATTCCATGGTGCCGCCTGTGGTAGAAGTAAAACCCTCTAGTAACTTGGTGCCGTGAAGAATGTTAGAAGGAGGACGAGACTTGCCGCACGCAAGGCGATACGCCGACCCCCAAGGATCGTCGTTCCCTGTCTCTGCGATGCGGCGAAAATGCTGAATCTCAGCATCCTTCATGGCTCTCTTATATACCTGCCGGGTCTTGCGCAGCTCACAATGGAAATCGTCGACGCGCGGGTCCAACTGACTTTTAGCGTGCTGCCACCTGCGACGAGCGCGTGTGACCTCACGACGATGACGGTCCAGTGCCGGATTCCACCAATCAAAGCCTCCCCGCTCTTTGAACTTGCGTTCGCCCAGACACTCAGCAGCTGTGCGAGTGAGAATGTCAGTATACTGAGTGCACATCGCATTCGCCGATCTGGATATCTTAAGACGACCTACCCGAGCATGGAGAGTTGAGCAGAATAGTGGCCAGTTAACACCTCTTTCTCTGTACGATACCTCGGTGACAGCAGCCTCCACGCGTGGCGTGGAGTTAAGGCTCGGCTGGTCCACGTAAAACGTGATGAGCTGATGGTCGCTGATGCTGACACCCTCGTGCACCGTCCACTCTGAAATTGAGACACTCCTGGTCGAGATAGTCAGATCAACATTGGAGTAGCCATTTGGTCCGCTGAAAGTAGGTGGTTGGCCCTCACGATTGTGTATGACCAAACCACGATTCAGGATGAAACTTTCCATCTGACTTCTCCGATAATCTGTATCCCGACCACGCCCTACATACTGCCGCCGTTCGCAGAACCACAGTGGAGAATGTGCATTGCTGTCGACGCCTATAATCACCTGGGATCCAGCCAGCCTGTCTAGTACGCGTGTCAGGTGTTCAAGATGTATCGCGATGTCGTGCGAATATTGGAAGTACGCTGACACCACGTACATGCTACTATCACCGCGGCTTACATGTGCAACAGTGCAATGCTCATTACTCAAATGTGAGATGAGAGTGACTGCTACCCTAGTGTTGCATACGAAAATACCTGCCTTTGGATCTGCCCCGCACTGAAGTAACTGCTGGTTGCCAGAACGCGGGTACTGCTCGTTGACCGTGACGATGTCGAGCCGCTGGTCCACCGCGATAGCTGACAACTCTGTGGTCGCTGCCTCCGACCCCTGCAAGTTGATATGACCTATGGCGAGTCTATCCATACTGGGTCATATTCACCGCCTGCTGCTCTGCATGAATGCGAGCCGGGCACGTGAGTGCTGCCGTCTTATGCAGACTCGCTTCCGGACGTCGGAAGCGCTTGCAAGTTGCGCAACACGTCACGGCCGACTGGCACTCCTCTGCCTTGTGACCAGAGTCACCACATTTGCCACACACCATGCTGGCCGCCCTACAGAACTTTTCGGGGTGGCCATACTGCTGGCATTTGTTGCAGCACGTCACCCGGACAAAATCGCAGACCTCGACCTCATCCCAGCCGATGTAAGCCGTACCCATGCGTACCAGCCGGTCCCTAAGGTTGGGCTCGCACTCTAGGACGACCGTCACACGCTGCCTACCCTTTTTGAAGGCCAACTTGCAGCTAGCCTTCAACTTGGCGAGTGGCCACTCCTGGTCATCCACCAAGTTGATGGCATGGAGATCAGCCAACAATGCCTCTATCGAAGCAGGGTCCTGCCGCAAATTCCTCAACGCCACGAGTGGCTTACGCCGACGTGGCTCGCTAACCTTGAGGGTCGCGGGTGCCGCCTCCTTCAGCTTCCTTGCTGCCTCCGCCGTAGCCGTGCGAACCACAACCCCCGCATTGCCGACCTTACGGATGCCCTGGATACTGATACCAGACTGACCTGGTTTCACCATTTTCTGCAGCTCCTCCCTAGTGGCATCCGACGTCGTGATTTTATCCGAATTCGGATAAAATACCACCGCCGGTCCGCCCCTAGGTTGCAGCTGCACTTCAGCTGCACTGGACCTGTTCTTAGCCAGTTTTAGGCAGCCAGAATACGACCTCGGAAGGTCGTTGGCTCCACCCTCAACTGCCTGAGCCGAACTCGCCTTCGCCAGAGCCAATTCTAGCTCCAATCGCGCCGACCGGTGCTCCGCCTCCTGAACCCGAAAC
>OU745315.1:9732556-9735056 GCA_916618145.1 Emmelina monodactyla | reverse complement strand
TCACATCAGACGCGTCCGAGGCTTACGCCCAGAACGCGACCCGTGACTTGCTCTCTACTACTCCCTACTCACTTACACTATGTTAAAATAACTAGTTTAAGTAAGAGTGAGCAGTAAAATATGGAATTTGGCGTACACAACGCGCACGAGCCAACGACTAAATCGACTCGGTCGCTTACTGCATACAAGCGCACTCGCGTAATTAAACGCGCGACGCCACTATTGAATGTTTCAAACCAGACTTATGTGTTCATGTTTTAATACGACACGCTTTTAGCGCGCGCACATATACTCTTCTGACACAAACGCGTTCAAATCACATGTATGATTCGGCCCGGTCGTTCAGAGGACACACCCGATGAGAATATAGTGCCTGTTAAGCTTCTCTATTATAAAATCCGCCTCTAGTTATAGAGCGCGGTGCACGTTGTGGCGACTAGCACGTACCATCGAGACGCACGACCCTCACAGAAGGCGAAATACGAATCGGGCACTGAGCAAGTCTCTCGAGCCGCAATATCATGTTGACCACCACCACTTTTACAAATAGCAGTTTTCAAACACATGACTGCGTACGTCACTGACTACATCTTCATCATCATCATTATTATTATACATTGGATCGTATTGTATTCTAATAACCAAAACGCAAAAAGACATCGTAAGAATGTAAAACACTGAACGTGAGACGATCACACACAAACACAACACATATACATTATAACAAACATATGGTTTGACTGGACACCTGAGAAGGGTAGTAGTTTACGCTTTAACTCGCTATATATGCACGAAAAGCACAACCGACACCCCGCCAAACAGAGTCGAGTATTTGTTATAAGTATCAGTTTTAGTTAGACTTGGTGATCGTCGTCAACAGGCGTTTCACATCAAATACATCAAACGAGTACTGTCGACTGTCTTTTGTTTTTCGATTTTCGAACACAAACTTCTCTAGTCACTCGCTCCCATACATATACGGAATCGTTCGATCGGTGTCGCCGCACGGGTATACCATCTCAAGAAGTGATTTTATGAAAGTTTATATTTTTTTTATTCCCGATTGTTTACCATTGTATATGCGTTAAAGGGGAAGTGGGAGATGTGAAAAATGATTGAAAGTGGGAAAAATGTGGTCAAACGGGAAAAGTGTGACCAAATGGGAATCTTATAAAAATCATATAGTACACATGTACAGGTCACAATATGTGAACGAGAGTCGTGTCTAAGTGGGAATTTTCGATAGAAAACGGGAATTCGGGTCATATCGGGAATTACAGTTTTATAAGAAATCTTAGTTACGAACAGTAAATAACCATTCGAGTGAACGTCTCAGAAACAAGAAAATGACACAAAATGGGAAAAATGCGATCAAATGGGAAAAAAGTGGTTAAGTGGGAAAAACATAAAAAAAATACACATTACAATTTTGGCGACGGCAGAAGTAGTCTAGTATTACGGTCAAATGGGAAAAGTGTGATTAAGTGGGAAAAAAAAAACGCAGACAAATATTGCTACACGAACTACCACCTATGTACACGAACTACCACCTATGTACACGAACTACCGCCGTAATCTGCGTTCCGCTCTCAGACAAATATTACTACACGAACTACCACCGATGTACACGAACTACCGCCAACACTGTCTTCAATCATATTATTCGACTAGCTACTGTAACATTATATTACTCTACAGCGAGACAGTCATGTTATCATCGTCATCACACATAAAACTTTAGATACTGTACGTAGGGCGAGATTAGACAGTAACTATATCTCATATGTTCAGTGGTGGATGGATACATTGAAATTGAAAACTGTTGCGACACAAAAAAATAAAAACTTTACCAAATATAGGTACACCAACTGGTGCAAACGCTTGTACACCGACTACCGTCGACAAATAACACCAAACACCGAGCCATGTACACGAACTGACGCCGTAATCTGCGTTCCGCTCTCAGACAAATATTACTACACGAACTACCACCGATGTACACGAACTACCGCCAACACTGTCTTCAATCATATTATTCGACTAGCTACTGTAACATTATATTACTCTACAGCGAGACAGTCATGTTATCATCGTCATCACACATAAAACTTTAGATACTGTACGTAGGGCGAGATTAGACAGTAACTATATCTCATATGTTCAGTGGTGGATGGATACATTGAAATTGAAAACTGTTGCGACACAAAAAAATAAAAACTTTACCAAATATAGGTACACCAACTGGTGCAAACGCTTGTACACCGACTACCGTCGACAAATAACACCAAACACCGAGCCATGTACACGAACTGACGCCGTAATCTGCGTTCCGCTCTCAGACAAATATTGCTACACGAACTACCACCGATGTACACGAACTACCACATATGTACACGAACTACCGCCAACACTGTCTTCAATCATATTATTCGACTAGCTACTGTAACATTATATTACTCTACAGCGAGACAGTCATGTTATCATCGTCATCACACATAAA
>OU745315.1:9722034-9727356 GCA_916618145.1 Emmelina monodactyla | reverse complement strand
AGGTAAGGTTGGTACACCGTCTACGTAAAAAAAAAAAAAACGGCGGTAGTTCGTGTACATCGGTGGTAGTTCGTGTAGCAATATTTGTCTGAGAGCGGAACGCAGATTACTTCGTCAGTTCGTGTACATGGCTCGGTGTTTGGTGTTATTTGTCGACGGTAGTCGGCGTACAAGCGTTTGCACCAGTTGGTGTACCTATATTTGGTAAAGTTTTTATTTTTTTGTGTCGCAACAGTTTTCAATTTCAATGTATCCATCCACCACTGAACATATGAGATATAGTTACTGTCTAATCTCGCCCTACGTACAGTATCTAAAGTTTTATGTGTGATGACGATGATAACATGACTGTCTCGCTGTAGAGTAATATAATGTTACAGTAGCTAGTCGAATAATATGATTGAAGACAGTGTTGGCGGTAGTTCGTGTACATATGTGGTAGTTCGTGTACATCGGTGGTAGTTCGTGTAGCAATATTTGTCTGAGAGCGGAACGCAGATTACGGCGTCAGTTCGTGTACATGGCTCGGTGTTTGGTGTTATTTGTCGACGGTAGTCGGTGTACAAGCGTTTGCACCAGTTGGTGTACCTATATTTGGTAAAGTTTTTATTTTTTTGTGTCGCAACAGTTTTCAATTTCAATGTATCCATCCACCACTGAACATATGAGATATAGTTACTGTCTAATCTCGCCCTACGTACAGTATCTAAAGTTTTATGTGTGATGACGATGATAACATGACTGTCTCGCTGTAGAGTAATATAATGTTACAGTAGCTAGTCGAATAATATGATTGAAGACAGTGTTGGCGGTAGTTCGTGTACATATGCGGTAGTTCGTGTACATCGGTGGTAGTTCGTGTAGCAATATTTGTCTGAGAGCGGAACGCAGATTACGGCGTCAGTTCGTGTACATGGCTCGGTGTTTGGTGTTATTTGTCGACGGTAGTCGGTGTACAAGCGTTTGCACCAGTTGGTGTACCTATATTTGGTAAAGTTTTTATTTTTTTGTGTCGCAACAGTTTTCAATTTCAATGTATCCACCCACCACTGAACATATGAGATATAGTTACTGTCTAATCTCGCCCTACGTACAGTATCTAAAGTTTTATGTGTGATGACGATGATAACATGACTGTCTCGCTGTAGAGTAATATAATGTTACAGTAGCTAGTCGAATAATATGATTGAAGACAGTGTTGGCGGTAGTTCGTGTACATATGTGGTAGTTCGTGTACATCGGTGGTAGTTCGTGTAGCAATATTTGTCTGAGAGCGGAACGCAGATTACGGCGTCAGTTCGTGTACATGGCTCGGTGTTTGGTGTTATTTGTCGACGGTAGTCGGTGTACAAGCGTTTGCACCAGTTGGTGTACCTATATTTGGTAAAGTTTTTATTTTTTTGTGTCGCAACAGTTTTCAATTTCAATGTATCCATCCACCACTGAACATATGAGATATAGTTACTGTCTAATCTCGCCCTACGTACAGTATCTAAAGTTTTATGTGTGATGACGATGATAACATGACTGTCTCGCTGTAGAGTAATATAATGTTACAGTAGCTAGTCGAATAATATGATTGAAGACAGTGTTGGCGGTAGTTCGTGTACATCGGTGGTAGTTCGTGTAGTAATATTTGTCTGAGAGCGGAACGCAGATTACGGCGTCAGTTCGTGTACATGGCTCGGTGTTTGGTGTTATTTGTCGACGGTAGTCGGTGTACAAGCGTTTGCACCAGTTGGTGTACCTATATTTGGTAAAGTTTTTATTTTTTTGTGTCGCAACAGTTTTCAATTTCAATGTATCCATCCACCACTGAACATATGAGATATAGTTACTGTCTAATCTCGCCCTACGTACAGTATCTAAAGTTTTATGTGTGATGACGATGATAACATGACTGTCTCGCTGTAGAGTAATATAATGTTACAGTAGCTAGTCGAATAATATGATTGAAGACAGTGTTGGCGGTAGTTCGTGTACATCGGTGGTAGTTCGTGTAGTAATATTTGTCTGAGAGCGGAACGCAGATTACGGCGGTAGTTCGTGTACATAGGTGGTAGTTCGTGTACATAGGTGGTAGTTCGTGTAGCAATATTTGTCTGCGTTTTTTTTTTCCCACTTAATCACACTTTTCCCATTTGACCGTAATACTAGACTACTTCTGCCGTCGCCAAAATTGTAATGTGTATTTTTTTTATGTTTTTCCCACTTAACCACTTTTTTCCCATTTGATCGCATTTTTCCCATTTTGTGTCATTTTCTTGTTTCTGAGACGTTCACTCGAATGGTTATTTACTGTTCGTAACTAAGATTTCTTATAAAACTGTTATTCCCGATATGACCCGAATTCCCGTTTTCTATCGAAAATTCCCACTTAGACACGACTCTCGTTCACATATTGTGACCTGTACATGTGTACTATATGATTTTTATAAGATTCCCATTTGGTCACACTTTTCCCGTTTGACCACATTTTTCCCACTTTCAATCATTTTTCACATCTCCCACTTCCCCTTTAACGCATATACAATGGTAAACAATCGGGAATAAAAAAAATATAAACTTTCATAAAATCACTTCTTGAGATGGTATACCCGTGCGGCGACACCGATCGAACGATTCCGTATATGTATGGGAGCGAGTGACTAGAGAAGTTTGTGTTCGAAAATCGAAAAACAAAAGACAGTCGACAGTACTCGTTTGATGTATTTGATGTGAAACGCCTGTTGACGACGATCACCAAGTCTAACTAAAACTGATACTTATAACAAATACTCGACTCTGTTTGGCGGGGTGTCGGTTGTGCTTTTCGTGCATATATAGCGAGTTAAAGCGTAAACTACTACCCTTCTCAGGTGTCCAGTCAAACCATATGTTTGTTATAATGTATATGTGTTGTGTTTGTGTGTGATCGTCTCACGTTCAGTGTTTTACATTCTTACGATGTCTTTTTGCGTTTTGGTTATTAGAATACAATACGATCCAATGTATAATAATAATGATGATGATGAAGATGTAGTCAGTGACGTACGCAGTCATGTGTTTGAAAACTGCTATTTGTAAAAGTGGTGGTGGTCAACATGATATTGCGGCTCGAGAGACTTGCTCAGTGCCCGATTCGTATTTCGCCTTCTGTGAGGGTCGTGCGTCTCGATGGTACGTGCTAGTCGCCACAACGTGCACCGCGCTCTATAACTAGAGGCGGATTTTATAATAGAGAAGCTTAACAGGCACTATATTCTCATCGGGTGTGTCCTCTGAACGACCGGGCCGAATCATACATGTGATTTGAACGCGTTTGTGTCAGAAGAGTATATGTGCGCGCGCTAAAAGCGTGTCGTATTAAAACATGAACACATAAGTCTGGTTTGAAACATTCAATAGTGGCGTCGCGCGTTTAATTACGCGAGTGCGCTTGTATGCAGTAAGCGACCGAGTCGATTTAGTCGTTGGCTCGTGCGCGTTGTGTACGCCAAATTCCATATTTTACTGCTCACTCTTACTTAAACTAGTTATTTTAACATAGTGTAAGTGAGTAGGGAGTAGTAGAGAGCAAGTCACGGGTCGCGTTCTGGGCGTAAGCCTCGGACGCGTCTGATGTGATGAGTGTGCCGCGCGTGCGCGTGCGGTGCGCGAATCCGTTGTGTGATAGCTCCCTGGTTGATCCTGCCAGTAGTTATATGCTTGTCTCAAAGATTAAGCCATGCATGTCTCAGTGCAAGCCGTATTAAGGCGATACCGCGAATGGCTCAATATATCAGTTTTGGTTCCTTAGATCTTACTCAGTTACTTGGATAACTGTGGTAATTCTAGAGCTAATACATGCAATCAGAACTCTGACCAGTGATGGGATGAGTGCTTTTATTAGATCAAAACCAATCGACGGAGGGCCTCGCGTCCGAAGTCGTTAATTTTGATGAATCTGGATAACTTTTGCCGATCGCATGGTCCAGTACCGGCGACGCATCTTTCAAATGTCTGCCTTATCAACTTTCGATGGTAGTTTCTGCGACTACCATGGTTGTCACGGGTAACGGGGAATCAGGGTTCGATTCCGGAGAGGGAGCCTGAGAAACGGCTACCACATCCAAGGAAGGCAGCAGGCGCGCAAATTACCCACTCCCGGCACGGGGAGGTAGTGACGAAAAATAACGATACGGGACTCTTACGAGGCCTCGTAATCGGAATGAGTACACTTTAAATATTTTAACGAGGAACAATTGGAGGGCAAGTCTGGTGCCAGCAGCCGCGGTAATTCCAGCTCCAATAGCGTATACTAAAATTGTTGCGGTTAAAAAGCTCGTAGTTGCATTTGTGCGCCGCGCTGTCGGTGCACCGCATCCGCGGTGATACTGACACGTTTGCGGAGCATATCGTCGGTGAGCCGGCGGTAAAACGCCGGTTCAATATCAAAATCCTATCGCGGTGCTCTTCAGTGAGTGTCGAGATGGGCCGACAATTTTACTTTGAACAAATTAGAGTGCTCAAAGCGGGCTCAAAATGCTGCTTGAATATTTCGTGCATGGAATAATAGAATATGATCTCGGTTCTATTTTGTTGGTTTTCAGAACTCCGAGGTAATGATTAATAGGGATAACTGGGGGCATTCGTATTGCGACGTTAGAGGTGAAATTCTTGGATCGTCGCAAGACGAACATCAGCGAAAGCATTTGCCAAAGGTGTTTTCATCAATCAAGAACGAAAGTTAGAGGTTCGAAGGCGATTAGATACCGCCCTAGTTCTAACCGTAAATATGTCATCTAGCGATCCGCCGACGTTACTACAATGGCTCGGCGGGCAGCTTCCGGGAAACCAAAGATTTTGGACTCCGGGGGGAGTATGGTTGCAAAGCTGAAACTTAAAGGAATTGACGGAAGGGCACCACCAGGAGTGGAGCCTGCGGCTTAATTTGACTCAACACGGGAAATCTCACCAGGCCCGGACACCGGAAGGATTGACAGATTAATAGCTCTTTCTTGATTCGGTGGGTGGTGGTGCATGGCCGTTCTTAGTTGGTGGAGCGATTTGTCTGGTTAATTCCGGTAACGAACGAGACTCTAGCCTGCTAAATAGGCGTCGTAATTCAAGTGCGCGTGGCTCGTCCACGCAACTCACTGACGACGTATTAAAATTCTTCTTAGAGGGACCGGCGGCTTCGAGCCGCACGAGATTGAGCAATAACAGGTCTGTGATGCCCTTAGATGTCCTGGGCCGCACGCGCGCTACACTGAAGGAATCAGCATGTTCTCCCTGGCCTAGAGGCCCGGGCAACCCGTTGAAACTCCTTCGTGCTGGGGATTGGGGTTTGCAATTATCCCC
>OU745315.1:9709534-9714534 GCA_916618145.1 Emmelina monodactyla | reverse complement strand
CCAGTTGGTGTACCTATATTTGGTAAAGTTTTTATTTTTTTGTGTCGCAACAGTTTTCAATTTCAATGTATCCACCCACCACTGAACATATGAGATATAGTTACTGTCTAATCTCGCCCTACGTACAGTATCTAAAGTTTTATGTGTGATGACGATGATAACATGACTGTCTCGCTGTAGAGTAATATAATGTTACAGTAGCTAGTCGAATAATATGATTGAAGACAGTGTTGGCGGTAGTTCGTGTACATATGTGGTAGTTCGTGTACATCGGTGGTAGTTCGTGTAGCAATATTTGTCTGAGAGCGGAACGCAGATTACGGCGTCAGTTCGTGTACATGGCTCGGTGTTTGGTGTTATTTGTCGACGGTAGTCGGTGTACAAGCGTTTGCACCAGTTGGTGTACCTATATTTGGTAAAGTTTTTATTTTTTTGTGTCGCAACAGTTTTCAATTTCAATGTATCCATCCACCACTGAACATATGAGATATAGTTACTGTCTAATCTCGCCCTACGTACAGTATCTAAAGTTTTATGTGTGATGACGATGATAACATGACTGTCTCGCTGTAGAGTAATATAATGTTACAGTAGCTAGTCGAATAATATGATTGAAGACAGTGTTGGCGGTAGTTCGTGTACATCGGTGGTAGTTCGTGTAGTAATATTTGTCTGAGAGCGGAACGCAGATTACGGCGTCAGTTCGTGTACATGGCTCGGTGTTTGGTGTTATTTGTCGACGGTAGTCGGTGTGTGCAAGCGTTTGCACCAGTTGGTGTACCTATATTTGGTAAAGTTTTTATTTTTTTGTGTCGCAACAGTTTTCAATTTCAATGTATCCATCCACCACTGAACATATGAGATATAGTTACTGTCTAATCTCGCCCTACGTACAGTATCTAAAGTTTTATGTGTGATGACGATGATAACATGACTGTCTCGCTGTAGAGTAATATAATGTTACAGTAGCTAGTCGAATAATATGATTGAAGACAGTGTTGGCGGTAGTTCGTGTACATCGGTGGTAGTTCGTGTAGTAATATTTGTCTGAGAGCGGAACGCAGATTACGGCGGTAGTTCGTGTACATAGGTGGTAGTTCGTGTACATAGGTGGTAGTTCGTGTAGCAATATTTGTCTGCGTTTTTTTTTTTCCCACTTAATCACACTTTTCCCATTTGACCGTAATACTAGACTACTTCTGCCGTCGCCAAAATTGTAATGTGTATTTTTTTTATGTTTTTCCCACTTAACCACTTTTTTCCCATTTGATCGCATTTTTCCCATTTTGTGTCATTTTCTTGTTTCTGAGACGTTCACTCGAATGGTTATTTACTGTTCGTAACTAAGATTTCTTATAAAACTGTTATTCCCGATATGACCCGAATTCCCGTTTTCTATCGAAAATTCCCACTTAGACACGACTCTCGTTCACATATTGTGACCTGTACATGTGTACTATATGATTTTTATAAGATTCCCATTTGGTCACACTTTTCCCGTTTGACCACATTTTTCCCACTTTCAATCATTTTTCACATCTCCCACTTCCCCTTTAACGCATATACAATGGTAAACAATCGGGAATAAAAAAAATATAAACTTTCATAAAATCACTTCTTGAGATGGTATACCCGTGCGGCGACACCGATCGAACGATTCCGTATATGTATGGGAGCGAGTGACTAGAGAAGTTTGTGTTCGAAAATCGAAAAACAAAAGACAGTCGACAGTACTCGTTTGATGTATTTGATGTGAAACGCCTGTTGACGACGATCACCAAGTCTAACTAAAACTGATACTTATAACAAATACTCGACTCTGTTTGGCGGGGTGTCGGTTGTGCTTTTCGTGCATATATAGCGAGTTAAAGCGTAAACTACTACCCTTCTCAGGTGTCCAGTCAAACCATATGTTTGTTATAATGTATATGTGTTGTGTTTGTGTGTGATCGTCTCACGTTCAGTGTTTTACATTCTTACGATGTCTTTTTGCGTTTTGGTTATTAGAATACAATACGATCCAATGTATAATAATAATGATGATGATGAAGATGTAGTCAGTGACGTACGCAGTCATGTGTTTGAAAACTGCTATTTGTAAAAGTGGTGGTGGTCAACATGATATTGCGGCTCGAGAGACTTGCTCAGTGCCCGATTCGTATTTCGCCTTCTGTGAGGGTCGTGCGTCTCGATGGTACGTGCTAGTCGCCACAACGTGCACCGCGCTCTATAACTAGAGGCGGATTTTATAATAGAGAAGCTTAACAGGCACTATATTCTCATCGGGTGTGTCCTCTGAACGACCGGGCCGAATCATACATGTGATTTGAACGCGTTTGTGTCAGAAGAGTATATGTGCGCGCGCTAAAAGCGTGTCGTATTAAAACATGAACACATAAGTCTGGTTTGAAACATTCAATAGTGGCGTCGCGCGTTTAATTACGCGAGTGCGCTTGTATGCAGTAAGCGACCGAGTCGATTTAGTCGTTGGCTCGTGCGCGTTGTGTACGCCAAATTCCATATTTTACTGCTCACTCTTACTTAAACTAGTTATTTTAACATAGTGTAAGTGAGTAGGGAGTAGTAGAGAGCAAGTCACGGGTCGCGTTCTGGGCGTAAGCCTCGGACGCGTCTGATGTGATGAGTGTGCCGCGCGTGCGCGTGCGGTGCGCGAATCCGTTGTGTGATAGCTCCCTGGTTGATCCTGCCAGTAGTTATATGCTTGTCTCAAAGATTAAGCCATGCATGTCTCAGTGCAAGCCGTATTAAGGCGATACCGCGAATGGCTCAATATATCAGTTTTGGTTCCTTAGATCTTACTCAGTTACTTGGATAACTGTGGTAATTCTAGAGCTAATACATGCAATCAGAACTCTGACCAGTGATGGGATGAGTGCTTTTATTAGATCAAAACCAATCGACGGAGGGCCTCGCGTCCGAAGTCGTTAATTTTGATGAATCTGGATAACTTTTGCCGATCGCATGGTCCAGTACCGGCGACGCATCTTTCAAATGTCTGCCTTATCAACTTTCGATGGTAGTTTCTGCGACTACCATGGTTGTCACGGGTAACGGGGAATCAGGGTTCGATTCCGGAGAGGGAGCCTGAGAAACGGCTACCACATCCAAGGAAGGCAGCAGGCGCGCAAATTACCCACTCCCGGCACGGGGAGGTAGTGACGAAAAATAACGATACGGGACTCTTACGAGGCCTCGTAATCGGAATGAGTACACTTTAAATATTTTAACGAGGAACAATTGGAGGGCAAGTCTGGTGCCAGCAGCCGCGGTAATTCCAGCTCCAATAGCGTATACTAAAATTGTTGCGGTTAAAAAGCTCGTAGTTGCATTTGTGCGCCGCGCTGTCGGTGCACCGCATCCGCGGTGATACTGACACGTTTGCGGAGCATATCGTCGGTGAGCCGGCGGTAAAACGCCGGTTCAATATCAAAATCCTATCGCGGTGCTCTTCAGTGAGTGTCGAGATGGGCCGACAATTTTACTTTGAACAAATTAGAGTGCTCAAAGCGGGCTCAAAATGCTGCTTGAATATTTCGTGCATGGAATAATAGAATATGATCTCGGTTCTATTTTGTTGGTTTTCAGAACTCCGAGGTAATGATTAATAGGGATAACTGGGGGCATTCGTATTGCGACGTTAGAGGTGAAATTCTTGGATCGTCGCAAGACGAACATCAGCGAAAGCATTTGCCAAAGGTGTTTTCATCAATCAAGAACGAAAGTTAGAGGTTCGAAGGCGATTAGATACCGCCCTAGTTCTAACCGTAAATATGTCATCTAGCGATCCGCCGACGTTACTACAATGGCTCGGCGGGCAGCTTCCGGGAAACCAAAGATTTTGGACTCCGGGGGGAGTATGGTTGCAAAGCTGAAACTTAAAGGAATTGACGGAAGGGCACCACCAGGAGTGGAGCCTGCGGCTTAATTTGACTCAACACGGGAAATCTCACCAGGCCCGGACACCGGAAGGATTGACAGATTAATAGCTCTTTCTTGATTCGGTGGGTGGTGGTGCATGGCCGTTCTTAGTTGGTGGAGCGATTTGTCTGGTTAATTCCGGTAACGAACGAGACTCTAGCCTGCTAAATAGGCGTCGTAATTCAAGTGCGCGTGGCTCGTCCACGCAACTCACTGACGACGTATTAAAATTCTTCTTAGAGGGACCGGCGGCTTCGAGCCGCACGAGATTGAGCAATAACAGGTCTGTGATGCCCTTAGATGTCCTGGGCCGCACGCGCGCTACACTGAAGGAATCAGCATGTTCTCCCTGGCCTAGAGGCCCGGGCAACCCGTTGAAACTCCTTCGTGCTGGGGATTGGGGTTTGCAATTATCCCCCATAAACGAGGAATTCCTAGTAAGCGCGAGTCATAAGCTCGCGTTGATTACGTCCCTGCCCTTTGTACACACCGCCCGTCGCTACTACCGATTGAATGATTTAGTGAGGTCTTCGGACCGACACGCGGTGGCTTCACGGCCGTCGGCGTTGCTGGGAAGTTGACCAAACTTGATCATTTAGAGGAAGTAAAAGTCGTAACAAGGTTTCCGTAGGGGAACCTGCGGAAGGATCATTAACGTACTGCGCGCCGTTGTTGTACGTAACAGTGCATCGATGTGACGTGTTTGTATATTATTGTCCCCTAAGACACACACAAACTCAAACGCTCAGTTGATTCAGAGTGTTTGAATTCGAACGACGACAGTTCGTTGCGCAAGATACACGAGTGGACGGAAATCCGCGTTCGCTCATTCAATGTATGGCTTGCGTACGAGACGAACTTTAAACATAAAACACACCGGTTTCGAGCGATCGAAATCGAGCGGTTTAGAAAAAAAATTGTTCGTAGGCATCGCTGTCGTGGGTGGCACCGTTGTGTTTCGGCGTTTTTTTCTAAGATATAAAACAAAATAAAATATGTTTTTTTTTTGTTTTTAAACTTTTTTTTTTTTTCACTTTCCGTTCATTAGCACACGTCAAGAA
>OU745315.1:9697500-9701834 GCA_916618145.1 Emmelina monodactyla | reverse complement strand
AATATAATGTTACAGTAGCTAGTCGAATAATATGATTGAAGACAGTGTTGGCGGTAGTTCGTGTACATCGGTGGTAGTTCGTGTAGTAATATTTGTCTGAGAGCGGAACGCAGATTACGGCGGTAGTTCGTGTACATAGGTGGTAGTTCGTGTACATAGGTGGTAGTTCGTGTAGCAATATTTGTCTGCGTTTTTTTTTTCCCACTTAATCACACTTTTCCCATTTGACCGTAATACTAGACTACTTCTGCCGTCGCCAAAATTGTAATGTGTATTTTTTTTATGTTTTTCCCACTTAACCACTTTTTTCCCATTTGATCGCATTTTTCCCATTTTGTGTCATTTTCTTGTTTCTGAGACGTTCACTCGAATGGTTATTTACTGTTCGTAACTAAGATTTCTTATAAAACTGTTATTCCCGATATGACCCGAATTCCCGTTTTCTATCGAAAATTCCCACTTAGACACGACTCTCGTTCACATATTGTGACCTGTACATGTGTACTATATGATTTTTATAAGATTCCCATTTGGTCACACTTTTCCCGTTTGACCACATTTTTCCCACTTTCAATCATTTTTCACATCTCCCACTTCCCCTTTAACGCATATACAATGGTAAACAATCGGGAATAAAAAAAATATAAACTTTCATAAAATCACTTCTTGAGATGGTATACCCGTGCGGCGACACCGATCGAACGATTCCGTATATGTATGGGAGCGAGTGACTAGAGAAGTTTGTGTTCGAAAATCGAAAAACAAAAGACAGTCGACAGTACTCGTTTGATGTATTTGATGTGAAACGCCTGTTGACGACGATCACCAAGTCTAACTAAAACTGATACTTATAACAAATACTCGACTCTGTTTGGCGGGGTGTCGGTTGTGCTTTTCGTGCATATATAGCGAGTTAAAGCGTAAACTACTACCCTTCTCAGGTGTCCAGTCAAACCATATGTTTGTTATAATGTATATGTGTTGTGTTTGTGTGTGATCGTCTCACGTTCAGTGTTTTACATTCTTACGATGTCTTTTTGCGTTTTGGTTATTAGAATACAATACGATCCAATGTATAATAATAATGATGATGATGAAGATGTAGTCAGTGACGTACGCAGTCATGTGTTTGAAAACTGCTATTTGTAAAAGTGGTGGTGGTCAACATGATATTGCGGCTCGAGAGACTTGCTCAGTGCCCGATTCGTATTTCGCCTTCTGTGAGGGTCGTGCGTCTCGATGGTACGTGCTAGTCGCCACAACGTGCACCGCGCTCTATAACTAGAGGCGGATTTTATAATAGAGAAGCTTAACAGGCACTATATTCTCATCGGGTGTGTCCTCTGAACGACCGGGCCGAATCATACATGTGATTTGAACGCGTTTGTGTCAGAAGAGTATATGTGCGCGCGCTAAAAGCGTGTCGTATTAAAACATGAACACATAAGTCTGGTTTGAAACATTCAATAGTGGCGTCGCGCGTTTAATTACGCGAGTGCGCTTGTATGCAGTAAGCGACCGAGTCGATTTAGTCGTTGGCTCGTGCGCGTTGTGTACGCCAAATTCCATATTTTACTGCTCACTCTTACTTAAACTAGTTATTTTAACATAGTGTAAGTGAGTAGGGAGTAGTAGAGAGCAAGTCACGGGTCGCGTTCTGGGCGTAAGCCTCGGACGCGTCTGATGTGATGAGTGTGCCGCGCGTGCGCGTGCGGTGCGCGAATCCGTTGTGTGATAGCTCCCTGGTTGATCCTGCCAGTAGTTATATGCTTGTCTCAAAGATTAAGCCATGCATGTCTCAGTGCAAGCCGTATTAAGGCGATACCGCGAATGGCTCAATATATCAGTTTTGGTTCCTTAGATCTTACTCAGTTACTTGGATAACTGTGGTAATTCTAGAGCTAATACATGCAATCAGAACTCTGACCAGTGATGGGATGAGTGCTTTTATTAGATCAAAACCAATCGACGGAGGGCCTCGCGTCCGAAGTCGTTAATTTTGATGAATCTGGATAACTTTTGCCGATCGCATGGTCCAGTACCGGCGACGCATCTTTCAAATGTCTGCCTTATCAACTTTCGATGGTAGTTTCTGCGACTACCATGGTTGTCACGGGTAACGGGGAATCAGGGTTCGATTCCGGAGAGGGAGCCTGAGAAACGGCTACCACATCCAAGGAAGGCAGCAGGCGCGCAAATTACCCACTCCCGGCACGGGGAGGTAGTGACGAAAAATAACGATACGGGACTCTTACGAGGCCTCGTAATCGGAATGAGTACACTTTAAATATTTTAACGAGGAACAATTGGAGGGCAAGTCTGGTGCCAGCAGCCGCGGTAATTCCAGCTCCAATAGCGTATACTAAAATTGTTGCGGTTAAAAAGCTCGTAGTTGCATTTGTGCGCCGCGCTGTCGGTGCACCGCATCCGCGGTGATACTGACACGTTTGCGGAGCATATCGTCGGTGAGCCGGCGGTAAAACGCCGGTTCAATATCAAAATCCTATCGCGGTGCTCTTCAGTGAGTGTCGAGATGGGCCGACAATTTTACTTTGAACAAATTAGAGTGCTCAAAGCGGGCTCAAAATGCTGCTTGAATATTTCGTGCATGGAATAATAGAATATGATCTCGGTTCTATTTTGTTGGTTTTCAGAACTCCGAGGTAATGATTAATAGGGATAACTGGGGGCATTCGTATTGCGACGTTAGAGGTGAAATTCTTGGATCGTCGCAAGACGAACATCAGCGAAAGCATTTGCCAAAGGTGTTTTCATCAATCAAGAACGAAAGTTAGAGGTTCGAAGGCGATTAGATACCGCCCTAGTTCTAACCGTAAATATGTCATCTAGCGATCCGCCGACGTTACTACAATGGCTCGGCGGGCAGCTTCCGGGAAACCAAAGATTTTGGACTCCGGGGGGAGTATGGTTGCAAAGCTGAAACTTAAAGGAATTGACGGAAGGGCACCACCAGGAGTGGAGCCTGCGGCTTAATTTGACTCAACACGGGAAATCTCACCAGGCCCGGACACCGGAAGGATTGACAGATTAATAGCTCTTTCTTGATTCGGTGGGTGGTGGTGCATGGCCGTTCTTAGTTGGTGGAGCGATTTGTCTGGTTAATTCCGGTAACGAACGAGACTCTAGCCTGCTAAATAGGCGTCGTAATTCAAGTGCGCGTGGCTCGTCCACGCAACTCACTGACGACGTATTAAAATTCTTCTTAGAGGGACCGGCGGCTTCGAGCCGCACGAGATTGAGCAATAACAGGTCTGTGATGCCCTTAGATGTCCTGGGCCGCACGCGCGCTACACTGAAGGAATCAGCATGTTCTCCCTGGCCTAGAGGCCCGGGCAACCCGTTGAAACTCCTTCGTGCTGGGGATTGGGGTTTGCAATTATCCCCCATAAACGAGGAATTCCTAGTAAGCGCGAGTCATAAGCTCGCGTTGATTACGTCCCTGCCCTTTGTACACACCGCCCGTCGCTACTACCGATTGAATGATTTAGTGAGGTCTTCGGACCGACACGCGGTGGCTTCACGGCCGTCGGCGTTGCTGGGAAGTTGACCAAACTTGATCATTTAGAGGAAGTAAAAGTCGTAACAAGGTTTCCGTAGGGGAACCTGCGGAAGGATCATTAACGTACTGCGCGCCGTTGTTGTACGTAACAGTGCATCGATGTGACGTGTTTGTATATTATTGTCCCCTAAGACACACACAAACTCAAACGCTCAGTTGATTCAGAGTGTTTGAATTCGAACGACGACAGTTCGTTGCGCAAGATACACGAGTGGACGGAAATCCGCGTTCGCTCATTCAATGTATGGCTTGCGTACGAGACGAACTTTAAACATAAAACACACCGGTTTCGAGCGATCGAAATCGAGCGGTTTAGAAAAAAAATTGTTCGTAGGCATCGCTGTCGTGGGTGGCACCGTTGTGTTTCGGCGTTTTTTTTCTAAGATATAAAACAAAATAAAATATGTTTTTTTTTTGTTTTTAAACTTTTTTTTTTTTTCACTTTCCGTTCATTAGCACACGTCAAGAAAATGTATGTGTTTATCACAAACACAAAACAAACAAACGAAAATTTGTCGTCTGAGATAACAATCGGATAACAAATTAAACTATCACCCTGGACGGTGGATCACTTGGCTCGCGGGTCGATGAAGAACGCAGTTAACTGCGCGTCGTAGTGTGAACTGCAGGACACATTTGAACATCGACATTTCGAACGCACATTGCGGTCCGTGGAGACACATCCAGGACCACTCCTGTCTGAGGGCCGGCTGTATAAAAACAAATGCCACACTGCACTGTGCACGGCGGACGA
>OU745315.1:9687500-9690000 GCA_916618145.1 Emmelina monodactyla | reverse complement strand
GTGTGATGACGATGATAACATGACTGTCTCGCTGTAGAGTAATATAATGTTAGCAGTAGCTAGTCGAATAATAATGATTGAAGACAGTGTTGGCGGTAGTTCGTGTACATATGTGGTAGTTCGTGTACATCGGTGGTAGTTCGTGTAGCCAATATTTGTCTGAGAGCGGAACGCAGATTACGGCGTCAGTTCGTGTACATGGCTCGGTGTTTGGTGTTATTTGTCGACGGTAGTCGGTGTACAAGCGTTTGCACCAGTTGGTGTACCTATATTTGGTAAAGTTTTATTTTTTTGTGTCGCAACAGTTTTCAATTTCAATGTATCCATCCACCACTGAACATATGAGATATAGTTACTGTCTAATCTCGCCCTACGTACAGTATCTAAAGTTTTATGTGTGATGACGATGATAACATGACTGTCTCGCTGTAGAGTAATATAATGTTTACAGTAGCTAGTCGAATAATATGATTGAAGACAGTGGTTGGCGGTAGTTCGTGTACATCGGTGGTAGTTCGTGTAGTAATATTTGTCTGAGAGCGGAACGCAGATTACGGCGTCAGTTCGTGTACATGGCTCGGTGTTTGGTGTTATTTGTCGACGGTAGTCGGTGTACAAGCGTTTGCACCAGTTGGTGTACCTATATTTGGTAAAGTTTTTATTTTTTTTGTGTCGCAACAGTTTTCAATTTCAATGTATCCATCCACCACTGAACATATGAGATATAGTTACTGTCTAATCTCGCCCTACGTACAGTATCTAAAGTTTTATGTGTGATGACGATGATAACATGACTGTCTCGCTGTAGAGTAATATAATGTTACAGTAGCTAGTCGAATAATATGATTGAAGACAGTGTTGGCGGTAGTTCGTGTACATCGGTGGTAGTTCGTGTAGTAATATTTGTCTGAGAGCGGAACGCAGATTACGGCGGTAGTTCGTGTACATAGGTGGTAGTTCGTGTACATAGGTGGTAGTTCGTGTAGCAATATTTGTCTGCGTTTTTTTTTTTCCCACTTAATCACACTTTTCCATTTGACCGTAATACTAGACTACTTCTGCCGTCGCCAAAATTGTAATGTGTATTTTTTTTATGTTTTTCTCCCACTTAACCACTTTTTTCTCCCATTTGATCGCATTTTTTCCCATTTTGTGTCATTTTCTTGTTTCTGAGACGTTCACTCGAAT
The DNA here is from genome assembly GCA_916618145.1 of Emmelina monodactyla. Classification (NCBI taxonomy): domain Eukaryota; kingdom Metazoa; phylum Arthropoda; class Insecta; order Lepidoptera; family Pterophoridae; genus Emmelina; species Emmelina monodactyla. The sequence continues at coordinate 9,688,812 of OU745315.1, read as the reverse complement.
GGTATTTTACTTGTTCGTAACTAAGATTTCTTATAAAACTGTTATTCCCGATATGACCCGAATTCCCGTTTTCTATCGAAAATTCCCCACTTAGACACGACTCTCGTTCACATATTGTGACCTGTACATGTGTACTATATGATTTTTATAAGATTCCCATTTGGTCACACTTTTCCCGTTTGACCACATTTTTCCCACTTTCAATCATTTTTCACATCTCCCACTTCCCCCTTTAACGCATATACAATGGTAAACAATCGGGAATAAAAAAAATATAAACTTTCATAAAATCACTTCTTGAGATGGTATACCCGTGCGGCGACACCGATCGAACGATTCCGTATATGTATGGGAGCGAGTGACTAGAGAAGTTTGTGTTCGAAAATCGAAAAACAAAAGACAGTCGACAGTACTCGTTTGATGTATTTGATGTGAAACGCCTGTTGACGACGATCACCAAGTCTAACTAAAACTGATACTTATAACAAATACTCGACTCTTGTTTGGCGGGGTGTCGGTTGTGCTTTTCGTGCATATATATTGTTTTATTACTGTGCATATGTGCGAGTTAAAGCGTAAACTACTACCCCTTCTCAGGGTTCCAGTCAAACCATATGTTTGTTATAATGTATATGTGTTGTGTTTGTGTGTGATCGTCTCACGTTCAGTGTTTTACATTCTTACGATGTCTTTTTGCGTTTTGGTTATTAGAATACAATACGATCCAATGTATAATAATAATGATGATGATGAAGATGTAGTCAGTGACGTACGCAGTCATGTGTTTGAAAACTGCTATTTGTAAAAGTGGTGGTGGTCAACATGATATTGCGGCTCGAGAGACTTGCTCAGGTGCCCGATTCGTATTTCGCCTTCTGTGAGGGTCGTGCGTCTCGATGGGTACGTGCTAGTCGCCACAACGTGCACCGCGCTCTATAACTAGAGGCGGATTTTTATAATAGAGAAGCTTAACAGGCACTATATTCTCATCGGTGTGTCCTCTGAACGACCGGGCCGAATCATACATGTGATTTGAACGCGTTTTGTGTCAGAAGAGTATATGTGCGCGCGCTAAAAGCGTGTCGTATTAAAAACATGAACACATAAGTCTGGTTTGAAACATTCAATAGTGGCGTCGCGCGTTTAATTACGCGAGTGCGCTTGTATGCAGTAAGCGACCGAGTCGATTTAGTCGTTGGCTCGTGCGCGTTGTGTACGCCAAATTCCATATTTTACTGCTCACTCTTACTTAAACTAGTTATTTTTAACATAGTGTAAGTGAGGAGGGAGTAGTAGAGAGCAAGTCACGGGT
>OU745315.1:9672500-9677500 GCA_916618145.1 Emmelina monodactyla | reverse complement strand
GTTTTTATTTTTTTGTGTCGCAACAGTTTTCAATTTCAATGTATCCATCCACCACTGAACATATGAGATATAGTTACTGTCTAATCTCGCCCTACGTACAGTATCTAAAGTTTTATGTGTGATGACGATGATAACATGACTGTCTCGCTGTAGAGTAATATAATGTTACAGTAGCTAGTCGAATAATATGATTGAAGACAGTGTTGGCGGTAGTTCGTGTACATCGGTGGTAGTTCGTGTAGTAATATTTGTCTGAGAGCGGAACGCAGATTACGGCGGTAGTTCGTGTACATAGGTGGTAGTTCGTGTACATAGGTGGTAGTTCGTGTAGCAATATTTGTCTGCGTTTTTTTTTTCCCACTTAATCACACTTTTCCCATTTGACCGTAATACTAGACTACTTCTGCCGTCGCCAAAATTGTAATGTGTATTTTTTTTATGTTTTTCCCACTTAACCACTTTTTTCCCATTTGATCGCATTTTTCCCATTTTGTGTCATTTTCTTGTTTCTGAGACGTTCACTCGAATGGTTATTTACTGTTCGTAACTAAGATTTCTTATAAAACTGTAATTCCCGATATGACCCGAATTCCCGTTTTCTATCGAAAATTCCCACTTAGACACGACTCTCGTTCACATATTGTGACCTGTACATGTGTACTATATGATTTTTATAAGATTCCCATTTGGTCACACTTTTCCCGTTTGACCACATTTTTCCCACTTTCAATCATTTTTCACATCTCCCACTTCCCCTTTAACGCATATACAATGGTAAACAATCGGGAATAAAAAAAATATAAACTTTCATAAAATCACTTCTTGAGATGGTATACCCGTGCGGCGACACCGATCGAACGATTCCGTATATGTATGGGAGCGAGTGACTAGAGAAGTTTGTGTTCGAAAATCGAAAAACAAAAGACAGTCGACAGTACTCGTTTGATGTATTTGATGTGAAACGCCTGTTGACGACGATCACCAAGTCTAACTAAAACTGATACTTATAACAAATACTCGACTCTGTTTGGCGGGGTGTCGGTTGTGCTTTTCGTGCATATATAGCGAGTTAAAGCGTAAACTACTACCCTTCTCAGGTGTCCAGTCAAACCATATGTTTGTTATAATGTATATGTGTTGTGTTTGTGTGTGATCGTCTCACGTTCAGTGTTTTACATTCTTACGATGTCTTTTTGCGTTTTGGTTATTAGAATACAATACGATCCAATGTATAATAATAATGATGATGATGAAGATGTAGTCAGTGACGTACGCAGTCATGTGTTTGAAAACTGCTATTTGTAAAAGTGGTGGTGGTCAACATGATATTGCGGCTCGAGAGACTTGCTCAGTGCCCGATTCGTATTTCGCCTTCTGTGAGGGTCGTGCGTCTCGATGGTACGTGCTAGTCGCCACAACGTGCACCGCGCTCTATAACTAGAGGCGGATTTTATAATAGAGAAGCTTAACAGGCACTATATTCTCATCGGGTGTGTCCTCTGAACGACCGGGCCGAATCATACATGTGATTTGAACGCGTTTGTGTCAGAAGAGTATATGTGCGCGCGCTAAAAGCGTGTCGTATTAAAACATGAACACATAAGTCTGGTTTGAAACATTCAATAGTGGCGTCGCGCGTTTAATTACGCGAGTGCGCTTGTATGCAGTAAGCGACCGAGTCGATTTAGTCGTTGGCTCGTGCGCGTTGTGTACGCCAAATTCCATATTTTACTGCTCACTCTTACTTAAACTAGTTATTTTAACATAGTGTAAGTGAGTAGGGAGTAGTAGAGAGCAAGTCACGGGTCGCGTTCTGGGCGTAAGCCTCGGACGCGTCTGATGTGATGAGTGTGCCGCGCGTGCGCGTGCGGTGCGCGAATCCGTTGTGTGATAGCTCCCTGGTTGATCCTGCCAGTAGTTATATGCTTGTCTCAAAGATTAAGCCATGCATGTCTCAGTGCAAGCCGTATTAAGGCGATACCGCGAATGGCTCAATATATCAGTTTTGGTTCCTTAGATCTTACTCAGTTACTTGGATAACTGTGGTAATTCTAGAGCTAATACATGCAATCAGAACTCTGACCAGTGATGGGATGAGTGCTTTTATTAGATCAAAACCAATCGACGGAGGGCCTCGCGTCCGAAGTCGTTAATTTTGATGAATCTGGATAACTTTTGCCGATCGCATGGTCCAGTACCGGCGACGCATCTTTCAAATGTCTGCCTTATCAACTTTCGATGGTAGTTTCTGCGACTACCATGGTTGTCACGGGTAACGGGGAATCAGGGTTCGATTCCGGAGAGGGAGCCTGAGAAACGGCTACCACATCCAAGGAAGGCAGCAGGCGCGCAAATTACCCACTCCCGGCACGGGGAGGTAGTGACGAAAAATAACGATACGGGACTCTTACGAGGCCTCGTAATCGGAATGAGTACACTTTAAATATTTTAACGAGGAACAATTGGAGGGCAAGTCTGGTGCCAGCAGCCGCGGTAATTCCAGCTCCAATAGCGTATACTAAAATTGTTGCGGTTAAAAAGCTCGTAGTTGCATTTGTGCGCCGCGCTGTCGGTGCACCGCATCCGCGGTGATACTGACACGTTTGCGGAGCATATCGTCGGTGAGCCGGCGGTAAAACGCCGGTTCAATATCAAAATCCTATCGCGGTGCTCTTCAGTGAGTGTCGAGATGGGCCGACAATTTTACTTTGAACAAATTAGAGTGCTCAAAGCGGGCTCAAAATGCTGCTTGAATATTTCGTGCATGGAATAATAGAATATGATCTCGGTTCTATTTTGTTGGTTTTCAGAACTCCGAGGTAATGATTAATAGGGATAACTGGGGGCATTCGTATTGCGACGTTAGAGGTGAAATTCTTGGATCGTCGCAAGACGAACATCAGCGAAAGCATTTGCCAAAGGTGTTTTCATCAATCAAGAACGAAAGTTAGAGGTTCGAAGGCGATTAGATACCGCCCTAGTTCTAACCGTAAATATGTCATCTAGCGATCCGCCGACGTTACTACAATGGCTCGGCGGGCAGCTTCCGGGAAACCAAAGATTTTGGACTCCGGGGGGAGTATGGTTGCAAAGCTGAAACTTAAAGGAATTGACGGAAGGGCACCACCAGGAGTGGAGCCTGCGGCTTAATTTGACTCAACACGGGAAATCTCACCAGGCCCGGACACCGGAAGGATTGACAGATTAATAGCTCTTTCTTGATTCGGTGGGTGGTGGTGCATGGCCGTTCTTAGTTGGTGGAGCGATTTGTCTGGTTAATTCCGGTAACGAACGAGACTCTAGCCTGCTAAATAGGCGTCGTAATTCAAGTGCGCGTGGCTCGTCCACGCAACTCACTGACGACGTATTAAAATTCTTCTTAGAGGGACCGGCGGCTTCGAGCCGCACGAGATTGAGCAATAACAGGTCTGTGATGCCCTTAGATGTCCTGGGCCGCACGCGCGCTACACTGAAGGAATCAGCATGTTCTCCCTGGCCTAGAGGCCCGGGCAACCCGTTGAAACTCCTTCGTGCTGGGGATTGGGGTTTGCAATTATCCCCCATAAACGAGGAATTCCTAGTAAGCGCGAGTCATAAGCTCGCGTTGATTACGTCCCTGCCCTTTGTACACACCGCCCGTCGCTACTGGGTAGAAGTCAGAATAATCGACCGCAACTCACATGAAGTCCGGATAGTAACGTTACTCACCTGATAAGAAAATGTTACTCACAGGAATAATAGGATGCTTTCACATTGAAACAACAAATAGGTACATATTTTTATTTATTGTTAGACTGATACAACTGCTAGTAAAATCAATAAATGTATTTTTAACAAGTTCTATTAATAGACAAGAACCACCGAAAATATGCTTTAAAAACTACAACCTACTCCAAACAATTACTTAGGCGGTGAAAATAACAAAATAAAAAAAAGGAACTTTATTAAGTACTTAAAAAGGAACTTTAACATATTTATTACAACTTACTTGAGTGATAATTACGTAATTCTTTAATCAAAATATATATAATCATCGTCGTCAAGAAATACAAAATCAGTCTCATTTTCATTGATCGACATTAATTCTACAGTCTTGACAATATTCTTACAATCTATAAATAAAAACCGACCGACGAATTGAGAACCTCCTCCTTTTTAAGTTTTAAGAAGTCGGTTAAAAATACGAACAAAACCAAGCGTTCGGGAGATAAAATGAGGTTTTCGTTCGGAGTGAACAACTTGTTATTGATTGCAGGTGCAGTTAATACAAGTAAACTGATTCTTTTTACCAAGTGTTACTCACAACTATAAAATCCTGTGAGTAACAATTAGCAGTATGAACTAGCCCTAAGTCGTGTTACGTTATCCACAGGAAGGAAAAATATGGATTATAACCTATAAAATTCATCGTCATAATAACAAATATCTTACCTTGAAAACAATGTCTCTGTGTTGTATGAGCACCAAAACATACTATTTCAGACTGTGTATCCAGACCCGCGTAATTCACTTTAGAATTTATCTCACTAACTAGTTTTTCACAGGAATATTTTGGACAATTTTTTTTGTGCGCGCACTTTTTCAACCAAAACTAAATGAAGTGACAACATGGCGTTCTCAAAAGTCACGTGATGTGATTAACAGTGTTGCTAGCATAAAATATAATTGCGATATGGTAGAATTCCTCTTCGGGAGCGTTTAAAACACCGTTATCTACCTGGAGTTATTCACAGGAATGATATTTGGGATTTTATTTAAACAGTAAATTAAATTATTATAGACATAATAAATTAACGATTACATGAATGAAAACAATAATTAAGTCACCGGTTTCTACATAACAGTATATAATATTGCAAAAATTGCCTAGTATTGATTATTTTATAATATGTAAATTTTCGTTACGCAATAAGGACACTTTCATTTTGTATGGACGTGAAATTAGTGACTTTAGTTTGCTAATATTTTTTTCGGTATAGTTATAATTCTAAACATAACTA
>OU745315.1:9660000-9665000 GCA_916618145.1 Emmelina monodactyla | reverse complement strand
TCGTGTACATGGCTCGGTGTTTGGTGTTATTTGTCGACGGTAGTCGGTGTACAAGCGTTTGCACCAGTTGGTGTACCTATATTTGGTAAAGTTTTTATTTTTTTGTGTCGCAACAGTTTTCAATTTCAATGTATCCACCCACCACTGAACATATGAGATATAGTTACTGTCTAATCTCGCCCTACGTACAGTATCTAAAGTTTTATGTGTGATGACGATGATAACATGACTGTCTCGCTGTAGAGTAATATAATGTTACAGTAGCTAGTCGAATAATATGATTGAAGACAGTGTTGGCGGTAGTTCGTGTACATATGTGGTAGTTCGTGTACATCGGTGGTAGTTCGTGTAGCAATATTTGTCTGAGAGCGGAACGCAGATTACGGCGTCAGTTCGTGTACATGGCTCGGTGTTTGGTGTTATTTGTCGACGGTAGTCGGTGTACAAGCGTTTGCACCAGTTGGTGTACCTATATTTGGTAAAGTTTTTATTTTTTTGTGTCGCAACAGTTTTCAATTTCAATGTATCCATCCACCACTGAACATATGAGATATAGTTACTGTCTAATCTCGCCCTACGTACAGTATCTAAAGTTTTATGTGTGATGACGATGATAACATGACTGTCTCGCTGTAGAGTAATATAATGTTACAGTAGCTAGTCGAATAATATGATTGAAGACAGTGTTGGCGGTAGTTCGTGTACATCGGTGGTAGTTCGTGTAGTAATATTTGTCTGAGAGCGGAACGCAGATTACGGCGTCAGTTCGTGTACATGGCTCGGTGTTTGGTGTTATTTGTCGACGGTAGTCGGTGTACAAGCGTTTGCACCAGTTGGTGTACCTATATTTGGTAAAGTTTTTATTTTTTTGTGTCGCAACAGTTTTCAATTTCAATGTATCCATCCACCACTGAACATATGAGATATAGTTACTGTCTAATCTCGCCCTACGTACAGTATCTAAAGTTTTATGTGTGATGACGATGATAACATGACTGTCTCGCTGTAGAGTAATATAATGTTACAGTAGCTAGTCGAATAATATGATTGAAGACAGTGTTGGCGGTAGTTCGTGTACATCGGTGGTAGTTCGTGTAGTAATATTTGTCTGAGAGCGGAACGCAGATTACGGCGGTAGTTCGTGTACATAGGTGGTAGTTCGTGTACATAGGTGGTAGTTCGTGTAGCAATATTTGTCTGCGTTTTTTTTTTCCCACTTAATCACACTTTTCCCATTTGACCGTAATACTAGACTACTTCTGCCGTCGCCAAAATTGTAATGTGTATTTTTTTTATGTTTTTCCCACTTAACCACTTTTTTCCCATTTGATCGCATTTTTCCCATTTTGTGTCATTTTCTTGTTTCTGAGACGTTCACTCGAATGGTTATTTACTGTTCGTAACTAAGATTTCTTATAAAACTGTAATTCCCGATATGACCCGAATTCCCGTTTTCTATCGAAAATTCCCACTTAGACACGACTCTCGTTCACATATTGTGACCTGTACATGTGTACTATATGATTTTTATAAGATTCCCAATTGGTCACACTTTTCCCGTTTGACCACATTTTTCCCACTTTCAATCATTTTTCACATCTCCCACTTCCCCTTTAACGCATATACAATGGTAAACAATCGGGAATAAAAAAAATATAAACTTTCATAAAATCACTTCTTGAGATGGTATACCCGTGCGGCGACACCGATCGAACGATTCCGTATATGTATGGGAGCGAGTGACTAGAGAAGTTTGTGTTCGAAAATCGAAAAACAAAAGACAGTCGACAGTACTCGTTTGATGTATTTGATGTGAAACGCCTGTTGACGACGATCACCAAGTCTAACTAAAACTGATACTTATAACAAATACTCGACTCTGTTTGGCGGGGTGTCGGTTGTGCTTTTCGTGCATATATAGCGAGTTAAAGCGTAAACTACTACCCTTCTCAGGTGTCCAGTCAAACCATATGTTTGTTATAATGTATATGTGTTGTGTTTGTGTGTGATCGTCTCACGTTCAGTGTTTTACATTCTTACGATGTCTTTTTGCGTTTTGGTTATTAGAATACAATACGATCCAATGTATAATAATAATGATGATGATGAAGATGTAGTCAGTGACGTACGCAGTCATGTGTTTGAAAACTGCTATTTGTAAAAGTGGTGGTGGTCAACATGATATTGCGGCTCGAGAGACTTGCTCAGTGCCCGATTCGTATTTCGCCTTCTGTGAGGGTCGTGCGTCTCGATGGTACGTGCTAGTCGCCACAACGTGCACCGCGCTCTATAACTAGAGGCGGATTTTATAATAGAGAAGCTTAACAGGCACTATATTCTCATCGGGTGTGTCCTCTGAACGACCGGGCCGAATCATACATGTGATTTGAACGCGTTTGTGTCAGAAGAGTATATGTGCGCGCGCTAAAAGCGTGTCGTATTAAAACATGAACACATAAGTCTGGTTTGAAACATTCAATAGTGGCGTCGCGCGTTTAATTACGCGAGTGCGCTTGTATGCAGTAAGCGACCGAGTCGATTTAGTCGTTGGCTCGTGCGCGTTGTGTACGCCAAATTCCATATTTTACTGCTCACTCTTACTTAAACTAGTTATTTTAACATAGTGTAAGTGAGTAGGGAGTAGTAGAGAGCAAGTCACGGGTCGCGTTCTGGGCGTAAGCCTCGGACGCGTCTGATGTGATGAGTGTGCCGCGCGTGCGCGTGCGGTGCGCGAATCCGTTGTGTGATAGCTCCCTGGTTGATCCTGCCAGTAGTTATATGCTTGTCTCAAAGATTAAGCCATGCATGTCTCAGTGCAAGCCGTATTAAGGCGATACCGCGAATGGCTCAATATATCAGTTTTGGTTCCTTAGATCTTACTCAGTTACTTGGATAACTGTGGTAATTCTAGAGCTAATACATGCAATCAGAACTCTGACCAGTGATGGGATGAGTGCTTTTATTAGATCAAAACCAATCGACGGAGGGCCTCGCGTCCGAAGTCGTTAATTTTGATGAATCTGGATAACTTTTGCCGATCGCATGGTCCAGTACCGGCGACGCATCTTTCAAATGTCTGCCTTATCAACTTTCGATGGTAGTTTCTGCGACTACCATGGTTGTCACGGGTAACGGGGAATCAGGGTTCGATTCCGGAGAGGGAGCCTGAGAAACGGCTACCACATCCAAGGAAGGCAGCAGGCGCGCAAATTACCCACTCCCGGCACGGGGAGGTAGTGACGAAAAATAACGATACGGGACTCTTACGAGGCCTCGTAATCGGAATGAGTACACTTTAAATATTTTAACGAGGAACAATTGGAGGGCAAGTCTGGTGCCAGCAGCCGCGGTAATTCCAGCTCCAATAGCGTATACTAAAATTGTTGCGGTTAAAAAGCTCGTAGTTGCATTTGTGCGCCGCGCTGTCGGTGCACCGCATCCGCGGTGATACTGACACGTTTGCGGAGCATATCGTCGGTGAGCCGGCGGTAAAACGCCGGTTCAATATCAAAATCCTATCGCGGTGCTCTTCAGTGAGTGTCGAGATGGGCCGACAATTTTACTTTGAACAAATTAGAGTGCTCAAAGCGGGCTCAAAATGCTGCTTGAATATTTCGTGCATGGAATAATAGAATATGATCTCGGTTCTATTTTGTTGGTTTTCAGAACTCCGAGGTAATGATTAATAGGGATAACTGGGGGCATTCGTATTGCGACGTTAGAGGTGAAATTCTTGGATCGTCGCAAGACGAACATCAGCGAAAGCATTTGCCAAAGGTGTTTTCATCAATCAAGAACGAAAGTTAGAGGTTCGAAGGCGATTAGATACCGCCCTAGTTCTAACCGTAAATATGTCATCTAGCGATCCGCCGACGTTACTACAATGGCTCGGCGGGCAGCTTCCGGGAAACCAAAGATTTTGGACTCCGGGGGGAGTATGGTTGCAAAGCTGAAACTTAAAGGAATTGACGGAAGGGCACCACCAGGAGTGGAGCCTGCGGCTTAATTTGACTCAACACGGGAAATCTCACCAGGCCCGGACACCGGAAGGATTGACAGATTAATAGCTCTTTCTTGATTCGGTGGGTGGTGGTGCATGGCCGTTCTTAGTTGGTGGAGCGATTTGTCTGGTTAATTCCGGTAACGAACGAGACTCTAGCCTGCTAAATAGGCGTCGTAATTCAAGTGCGCGTGGCTCGTCCACGCAACTCACTGACGACGTATTAAAATTCTTCTTAGAGGGACCGGCGGCTTCGAGCCGCACGAGATTGAGCAATAACAGGTCTGTGATGCCCTTAGATGTCCTGGGCCGCACGCGCGCTACACTGAAGGAATCAGCATGTTCTCCCTGGCCTAGAGGCCCGGGCAACCCGTTGAAACTCCTTCGTGCTGGGGATTGGGGTTTGCAATTATCCCCCATAAACGAGGAATTCCTAGTAAGCGCGAGTCATAAGCTCGCGTTGATTACGTCCCTGCCCTTTGTACACACCGCCCGTCGCTACTACCGATTGAATGATTTAGTGAGGTCTTCGGACCGACACGCGGTGGCTTCACGGCCGTCGGCGTTGCTGGGAAGTTGACCAAACTTGATCATTTAGAGGAAGTAAAAGTCGTAACAAGGTTTCCGTAGGGGAACCTGCGGAAGGATCATTAACGTACTGCGCGCCGTTGTTGTACGTAACAGTGCATCGATGTGACGTGTTTGTATATTATTGTCCCCTAAGACACACACAAACTCAAACGCTCAGTTGATTCAGAGTGTTTGAATTCGAACGACGACAGTTCGTTGCGCAAGATACACGAGTGGACGGAAATCCGCGTTCGCTCATTCAATGTATGGCTTGCGTACGAGACGAACTTTAAACATAAAACACACCGGTTTCGAGCGATCGAAATCGAGCGGTTTAGAAAAAAAATTGTTCGTAGGCATCGCTGTCGTGGGTGGCACCGTTGTGTTTCGGCGTTTTTTTCTAAGATATAAAACAAAATAAAATATGTTT
>OU745315.1:9635000-9640000 GCA_916618145.1 Emmelina monodactyla | reverse complement strand
TCTAAGGGCATCACAGACCTGTTATTGCTCAATCTCGTGCGGCTCGAAGCCGCCGGTCCCTCTAAGAAGAATTTTAATACGTCGTCAGTGAGTTGCGTGGACGAGCCACGCGCACTTGAATTACGACGCCTATTTAGCAGGCTAGAGTCTCGTTCGTTACCGGAATTAACCAGACAAATCGCTCCACCAACTAAGAACGGCCATGCACCACCACCCACCGAATCAAGAAAGAGCTATTAATCTGTCAATCCTTCCGGTGTCCGGGCCTGGTGAGATTTCCCGTGTTGAGTCAAATTAAGCCGCAGGCTCCACTCCTGGTGGTGCCCTTCCGTCAATTCCTTTAAGTTTCAGCTTTGCAACCATACTCCCCCCGGAGTCCAAAATCTTTGGTTTCCCGGAAGCTGCCCGCCGAGCCATTGTAGTAACGTCGGCGGATCGCTAGATGACATATTTACGGTTAGAACTAGGGCGGTATCTAATCGCCTTCGAACCTCTAACTTTCGTTCTTGATTGATGAAAACACCTTTGGCAAATGCTTTCGCTGATGTTCGTCTTGCGACGATCCAAGAATTTCACCTCTAACGTCGCAATACGAATGCCCCCAGTTATCCCTATTAATCATTACCTCGGAGTTCTGAAAACCAACAAAATAGAACCGAGATCATATTCTATTATTCCATGCACGAAATATTCAAGCAGCATTTTGAGCCCGCTTTGAGCACTCTAATTTGTTCAAAGTAAAATTGTCGGCCCATCTCGACACTCACTGAAGAGCACCGCGATAGGATTTTGATATTGAACCGGCGTTTTACCGCCGGCTCACCGACGATATGCTCCGCAAACGTGTCAGTATCACCGCGGATGCGGTGCACCGACAGCGCGGCGCACAAATGCAACTACGAGCTTTTTAACCGCAACAATTTTAGTATACGCTATTGGAGCTGGAATTACCGCGGCTGCTGGCACCAGACTTGCCCTCCAATTGTTCCTCGTTAAAATATTTAAAGTGTACTCATTCCGATTACGAGGCCTCGTAAGAGTCCCGTATCGTTATTTTTCGTCACTACCTCCCCGTGCCGGGAGTGGGTAATTTGCGCGCCTGCTGCCTTCCTTGGATGTGGTAGCCGTTTCTCAGGCTCCCTCTCCGGAATCGAACCCTGATTCCCCGTTACCCGTGACAACCATGGTAGTCGCAGAAACTACCATCGAAAGTTGATAAGGCAGACATTTGAAAGATGCGTCGCCGGTACTGGACCATGCGATCGGCAAAAGTTATCCAGATTCATCAAAATTAACGACTTCGGACGCGAGGCCCTCCGTCGATTGGTTTTGATCTAATAAAAGCACTCATCCCATCACTGGTCAGAGTTCTGATTGCATGTATTAGCTCTAGAATTACCACAGTTATCCAAGTAACTGAGTAAGATCTAAGGAACCAAAACTGATATATTGAGCCATTCGCGGTATCGCCTTAATACGGCTTGCACTGAGACATGCATGGCTTAATCTTTGAGACAAGCATATAACTACTGGCAGGATCAACCAGGGAGCTATCACACAACGGATTCGCGCACCGCACGCGCACGCGCGGCACACTCATCACATCAGACGCGTCCGAGGCTTACGCCCAGAACGCGACCCGTGACTTGCTCTCTACTACTCCCTACTCACTTACACTATGTTAAAATAACTAGTTTAAGTAAGAGTGAGCAGTAAAATATGGAATTTGGCGTACACAACGCGCACGAGCCAACGACTAAATCGACTCGGTCGCTTACTGCATACAAGCGCACTCGCGTAATTAAACGCGCGACGCCACTATTGAATGTTTCAAACCAGACTTATGTGTTCATGTTTTAATACGACACGCTTTTAGCGCGCGCACATATACTCTTCTGACACAAACGCGTTCAAATCACATGTATGATTCGGCCCGGTCGTTCAGAGGACACACCCGATGAGAATATAGTGCCTGTTAAGCTTCTCTATTATAAAATCCGCCTCTAGTTATAGAGCGCGGTGCACGTTGTGGCGACTAGCACGTACCATCGAGACGCACGACCCTCACAGAAGGCGAAATACGAATCGGGCACTGAGCAAGTCTCTCGAGCCGCAATATCATGTTGACCACCACCACTTTTACAAATAGCAGTTTTCAAACACATGACTGCGTACGTCACTGACTACATCTTCATCATCATCATTATTATTATACATTGGATCGTATTGTATTCTAATAACCAAAACGCAAAAAGACATCGTAAGAATGTAAAACACTGAACGTGAGACGATCACACACAAACACAACACATATACATTATAACAAACATATGGTTTGACTGGACACCTGAGAAGGGTAGTAGTTTACGCTTTAACTCGCTATATATGCACGAAAAGCACAACCGACACCCCGCCAAACAGAGTCGAGTATTTGTTATAAGTATCAGTTTTAGTTAGACTTGGTGATCGTCGTCAACAGGCGTTTCACATCAAATACATCAAACGAGTACTGTCGACTGTCTTTTGTTTTTCGATTTTCGAACACAAACTTCTCTAGTCACTCGCTCCCATACATATACGGAATCGTTCGATCGGTGTCGCCGCACGGGTATACCATCTCAAGAAGTGATTTTATGAAAGTTTATATTTTTTTTATTCCCGATTGTTTACCATTGTATATGCGTTAAAGGGGAAGTGGGAGATGTGAAAAATGATTGAAAGTGGGAAAAATGTGGTCAAACGGGAAAAGTGTGACCAAATGGGAATCTTATAAAAATCATATAGTACACATGTACAGGTCACAATATGTGAACGAGAGTCGTGTCTAAGTGGGAATTTTCGATAGAAAACGGGAATTCGGGTCATATCGGGAATTACAGTTTTATAAGAAATCTTAGTTACGAACAGTAAATAACCATTCGAGTGAACGTCTCAGAAACAAGAAAATGACACAAAATGGGAAAAATGCGATCAAATGGGAAAAAAGTGGTTAAGTGGGAAAAACATAAAAAAAATACACATTACAATTTTGGCGACGGCAGAAGTAGTCTAGTATTACGGTCAAATGGGAAAAGTGTGATTAAGTGGGAAAAAAAAAACGCAGACAAATATTGCTACACGAACTACCACCTATGTACACGAACTACCACCTATGTACACGAACTACCGCCGTAATCTGCGTTCCGCTCTCAGACAAATATTACTACACGAACTACCACCGATGTACACGAACTACCGCCAACACTGTCTTCAATCATATTATTCGACTAGCTACTGTAACATTATATTACTCTACAGCGAGACAGTAATGTTATCATCGTCATCACACATAAAACTTTAGATACTGTACGTAGGGCGAGATTAGACAGTAACTATATCTCATATGTTCAGTGGTGGATGGATACATTGAAATTGAAAACTGTTGCGACACAAAAAAATAAAAACTTTACCAAATATAGGTACACCAACTGGTGCAAACGCTTGTACACCGACTACCGTCGACAAATAACACCAAACACCGAGCCATGTACACGAACTGACGCCGTAATCTGCGTTCCGCTCTCAGACAAATATTACTACACGAACTACCACCGATGTACACGAACTACCGCCAACACTGTCTTCAATCATATTATTCGACTAGCTACTGTAACATTATATTACTCTACAGCGAGACAGTCATGTTATCATCGTCATCACACATAAAACTTTAGATACTGTACGTAGGGCGAGATTAGACAGTAACTATATCTCATATGTTCAGTGGTGGATGGATACATTGAAATTGAAAACTGTTGCGACACAAAAAAATAAAAACTTTACCAAATATAGGTACACCAACTGGTGCAAACGCTTGTACACCGACTACCGTCGACAAATAACACCAAACACCGAGCCATGTACACGAACTGACGCCGTAATCTGCGTTCCGCTCTCAGACAAATATTGCTACACGAACTACCACCGATGTACACGAACTACCACATATGTACACGAACTACCGCCAACACTGTCTTCAATCATATTATTCGACTAGCTACTGTAACATTATATTACTCTACAGCGAGACAGTCATGTTATCATCGTCATCACACATAAAACTTTAGATACTGTACGTAGGGCGAGATTAGACAGTAACTATATCTCATATGTTCAGTGGTGGGTGGATACATTGAAATTGAAAACTGTTGCGACACAAAAAAATAAAAACTTTACCAAATATAGGTACACCAACTGGTGCAAACGCTTGTACACCGACTACCGTCGACAAATAACACCAAACACCGAGCCATGTACACGAACTGACGCCGTAATCTGCGTTCCGCTCTCAGACAAATATTGCTACACGAACTACCACCGATGTACACGAACTACCGCATATGTACACGAACTACCGCCAACACTGTCTTCAATCATATTATTCGACTAGCTACTGTAACATTATATTACTCTACAGCGAGACAGTCATGTTATCATCGTCATCACACATAAAACTTTAGATACTGTACGTAGGGCGAGATTAGACAGTAACTATATCTCATATGTTCAGTGGTGGATGGATACATTGAAATTGAAAACTGTTGCGACACAAAAAAATAAAAACTTTACCAAATATAGGTACACCAACTGGTGCAAACGCTTGTACACCGACTACCGTCGACAAATAACACCAAACACCGAGCCATGTACACGAACTGACGCCGTAATCTGCGTTCCGCTCTCAGACAAATATTGCTACACGAACTACCACCGATGTACACGAACTACCACATATGTACACGAACTACCGCCAACACTGTCTTCAATCATATTATTCGACTAGCTACTGTAACATTATATTACTCTACAGCGAGACAGTCATGTTATCATCGTCATCACACATAAAACTTTAGATACTGTACGTAGGGCGAGATTAGACAGTAACTATATCTCATATGTTCAGTGGTGGATGGATACATTGAAATTGAAAACTGTTGCGACACAAAAAAATAAAAACTTTA
>OU745315.1:9625000-9627500 GCA_916618145.1 Emmelina monodactyla | reverse complement strand
AATAGAACCGAGATCATATTCTATTATTCCATGCACGAAATATTCAAGCAGCATTTTGAGCCCGCTTTGAGCACTCTAATTTGTTCAAAGTAAAATTGTCGGCCCATCTCGACACTCACTGAAGAGCACCGCGATAGGATTTTGATATTGAACCGGCGTTTTACCGCCGGCTCACCGACGATATGCTCCGCAAACGTGTCAGTATCACCGCGGATGCGGTGCACCGACAGCGCGGCGCACAAATGCAACTACGAGCTTTTTAACCGCAACAATTTTAGTATACGCTATTGGAGCTGGAATTACCGCGGCTGCTGGCACCAGACTTGCCCTCCAATTGTTCCTCGTTAAAATATTTAAAGTGTACTCATTCCGATTACGAGGCCTCGTAAGAGTCCCGTATCGTTATTTTTCGTCACTACCTCCCCGTGCCGGGAGTGGGTAATTTGCGCGCCTGCTGCCTTCCTTGGATGTGGTAGCCGTTTCTCAGGCTCCCTCTCCGGAATCGAACCCTGATTCCCCGTTACCCGTGACAACCATGGTAGTCGCAGAAACTACCATCGAAAGTTGATAAGGCAGACATTTGAAAGATGCGTCGCCGGTACTGGACCATGCGATCGGCAAAAGTTATCCAGATTCATCAAAATTAACGACTTCGGACGCGAGGCCCTCCGTCGATTGGTTTTGATCTAATAAAAGCACTCATCCCATCACTGGTCAGAGTTCTGATTGCATGTATTAGCTCTAGAATTACCACAGTTATCCAAGTAACTGAGTAAGATCTAAGGAACCAAAACTGATATATTGAGCCATTCGCGGTATCGCCTTAATACGGCTTGCACTGAGACATGCATGGCTTAATCTTTGAGACAAGCATATAACTACTGGCAGGATCAACCAGGGAGCTATCACACAACGGATTCGCGCACCGCACGCGCACGCGCGGCACACTCATCACATCAGACGCGTCCGAGGCTTACGCCCAGAACGCGACCCGTGACTTGCTCTCTACTACTCCCTACTCACTTACACTATGTTAAAATAACTAGTTTAAGTAAGAGTGAGCAGTAAAATATGGAATTTGGCGTACACAACGCGCACGAGCCAACGACTAAATCGACTCGGTCGCTTACTGCATACAAGCGCACTCGCGTAATTAAACGCGCGACGCCACTATTGAATGTTTCAAACCAGACTTATGTGTTCATGTTTTAATACGACACGCTTTTAGCGCGCGCACATATACTCTTCTGACACAAACGCGTTCAAATCACATGTATGATTCGGCCCGGTCGTTCAGAGGACACACCCGATGAGAATATAGTGCCTGTTAAGCTTCTCTATTATAAAATCCGCCTCTAGTTATAGAGCGCGGTGCACGTTGTGGCGACTAGCACGTACCATCGAGACGCACGACCCTCACAGAAGGCGAAATACGAATCGGGCACTGAGCAAGTCTCTCGAGCCGCAATATCATGTTGACCACCACCACTTTTACAAATAGCAGTTTTCAAACACATGACTGCGTACGTCACTGACTACATCTTCATCATCATCATTATTATTATACATTGGATCGTATTGTATTCTAATAACCAAAACGCAAAAAGACATCGTAAGAATGTAAAACACTGAACGTGAGACGATCACACACAAACACAACACATATACATTATAACAAACATATGGTTTGACTGGACACCTGAGAAGGGTAGTAGTTTACGCTTTAACTCGCTATATATGCACGAAAAGCACAACCGACACCCCGCCAAACAGAGTCGAGTATTTGTTATAAGTATCAGTTTTAGTTAGACTTGGTGATCGTCGTCAACAGGCGTTTCACATCAAATACATCAAACGAGTACTGTCGACTGTCTTTTGTTTTTCGATTTTCGAACACAAACTTCTCTAGTCACTCGCTCCCATACATATACGGAATCGTTCGATCGGTGTCGCCGCACGGGTATACCATCTCAAGAAGTGATTTTATGAAAGTTTATATTTTTTTTATTCCCGATTGTTTACCATTGTATATGCGTTAAAGGGGAAGTGGGAGATGTGAAAAATGATTGAAAGTGGGAAAAATGTGGTCAAACGGGAAAAGTGTGACCAAATGGGAATCTTATAAAAATCATATAGTACACATGTACAGGTCACAATATGTGAACGAGAGTCGTGTCTAAGTGGGAATTTTCGATAGAAAACGGGAATTCGGGTCATATCGGGAATTACAGTTTTATAAGAAATCTTAGTTACGAACAGTAAATAACCATTCGAGTGAACGTCTCAGAAACAAGAAAATGACACAAAATGGGAAAAATGCGATCAAATGGGAAAAAAGTGGTTAAGTGGGAAAAACATAAAAAAAATACACATTACAATTTTGGCGACGGCAGAAGTAGTCTAGTATTACGGTCAAATGGGAAAAGTGTGATTAAGTGGGAAAAAAAAAACGCAGACAAATATTGCTACACGAACTACCACCTATGTACACGAACTACCA
>OU745315.1:9612500-9615000 GCA_916618145.1 Emmelina monodactyla | reverse complement strand
CGCACGCGCGGCACACTCATCACATCAGACGCGTCCGAGGCTTACGCCCAGAACGCGACCCGTGACTTGCTCTCTACTACTCCCTACTCACTTACACTATGTTAAAATAACTAGTTTAAGTAAGAGTGAGCAGTAAAATATGGAATTTGGCGTACACAACGCGCACGAGCCAACGACTAAATCGACTCGGTCGCTTACTGCATACAAGCGCACTCGCGTAATTAAACGCGCGACGCCACTATTGAATGTTTCAAACCAGACTTATGTGTTCATGTTTTAATACGACACGCTTTTAGCGCGCGCACATATACTCTTCTGACACAAACGCGTTCAAATCACATGTATGATTCGGCCCGGTCGTTCAGAGGACACACCCGATGAGAATATAGTGCCTGTTAAGCTTCTCTATTATAAAATCCGCCTCTAGTTATAGAGCGCGGTGCACGTTGTGGCGACTAGCACGTACCATCGAGACGCACGACCCTCACAGAAGGCGAAATACGAATCGGGCACTGAGCAAGTCTCTCGAGCCGCAATATCATGTTGACCACCACCACTTTTACAAATAGCAGTTTTCAAACACATGACTGCGTACGTCACTGACTACATCTTCATCATCATCATTATTATTATACATTGGATCGTATTGTATTCTAATAACCAAAACGCAAAAAGACATCGTAAGAATGTAAAACACTGAACGTGAGACGATCACACACAAACACAACACATATACATTATAACAAACATATGGTTTGACTGGACACCTGAGAAGGGTAGTAGTTTACGCTTTAACTCGCACATATGCACAGTAATAAAACAATATATATGCACGAAAAGCACAACCGACACCCCGCCAAACAGAGTCGAGTATTTGTTATAAGTATCAGTTTTAGTTAGACTTGGTGATCGTCGTCAACAGGCGTTTCACATCAAATACATCAAACGAGTACTGTCGACTGTCTTTTGTTTTTCGATTTTCGAACACAAACTTCTCTAGTCACTCGCTCCCATACATATACGGAATCGTTCGATCGGTGTCGCCGCACGGGTATACCATCTCAAGAAGTGATTTTATGAAAGTTTATATTTTTTTTATTCCCGATTGTTTACCATTGTATATGCGTTAAAGGGGAAGTGGGAGATGTGAAAAATGATTGAAAGTGGGAAAAATGTGGTCAAACGGGAAAAGTGTGACCAAATGGGAATCTTATAAAAATCATATAGTACACATGTACAGGTCACAATATGTGAACGAGAGTCGTGTCTAAGTGGGAATTTTCGATAGAAAACGGGAATTCGGGTCATATCGGGAATTACAGTTTTATAAGAAATCTTAGTTACGAACAGTAAATAACCATTCGAGTGAACGTCTCAGAAACAAGAAAATGACACAAAATGGGAAAAATGCGATCAAATGGGAAAAAAGTGGTTAAGTGGGAAAAACATAAAAAAAATACACATTACAATTTTGGCGACGGCAGAAGTAGTCTAGTATTACGGTCAAATGGGAAAAGTGTGATTAAGTGGGAAAAAAAAAACGCAGACAAATATTGCTACACGAACTACCACCTATGTACACGAACTACCACCTATGTACACGAACTACCGCCGTAATCTGCGTTCCGCTCTCAGACAAATATTACTACACGAACTACCACCGATGTACACGAACTACCGCCAACACTGTCTTCAATCATATTATTCGACTAGCTACTGTAACATTATATTACTCTACAGCGAGACAGTCATGTTATCATCGTCATCACACATAAAACTTTAGATACTGTACGTAGGGCGAGATTAGACAGTAACTATATCTCATATGTTCAGTGGTGGATGGATACATTGAAATTGAAAACTGTTGCGACACAAAAAAATAAAAACTTTACCAAATATAGGTACACCAACTGGTGCAAACGCTTGTACACCGACTACCGTCGACAAATAACACCAAACACCGAGCCATGTACACGAACTGACGCCGTAATCTGCGTTCCGATCTCAGACAAATATTGCTACACGAACTACCACCGATGTACACGAACTACCACATATGTACACGAACTACCGCCAACACTGTCTTCAATCATATTATTCGACTAGCTACTGTAACATTATATTACTCTACAGCGAGACAGTCATGTTATCATCGTCATCACACATAAAACTTTAGATACTGTACGTAGGGCGAGATTAGACAGTAACTATATCTCATATGTTCAGTGGTGGGTGGATACATTGAAATTGAAAACTGTTGCGACACAAAAAAATAAAAACTTTACCAAATATAGGTACACCAACTGGTGCAAACGCTTGTACACCGACTACCGTCGACAAATAACACCAAACACCGAGCCATGTACACGAACTGACGCCGTAATCTGCGTTCCGCTCTCAGACAAATATTGCTACACGAACTACCACCGATGTACACGAACTACCACATATGTACACGAACTACCGCCAACACTGTCTTCAATCATATTATTCGACTAGC
>OU745315.1:9600000-9607500 GCA_916618145.1 Emmelina monodactyla | reverse complement strand
TAAAGATGTTGGGCGGGCAACCCCCCCTTTTCGCCTTCAGCAGGATCATGGGCCACCAGGCGTTGTCGAAGGCTCCAGAGATATCCAAAAATATCGCCTGAACATACTTCGACGAGCTCCCACGCGCCGCACTTATGATGGTGTTCAGTGCGGTCACAGTCGACCGGCCTCGTGTGAAGCCGTGTTGGCAGTCCGATAGACCCATTGTCATCTGCGTGGCGCACCTTAACATTACGCGTTCTAAAACCTTACCTAGGATCGGAAGCAGCGTGACGGGGCGGTATGCTTTCGGGTCGGTAAGCTGCTTGCCGTTGCCTTTCGGCAGGACAATCAGTCTACCGTCCTTCCAGACATCCGGAAAGCACCCCTCTCGAACACATCGGCTAAGCACCTCGGCGAACTCGACTGACGCAGCCGCCCAAACGTGCTGCACGATGCGCGCACTCAACCCGTCGATACCCGGCGCAGTGTTCGGCAATGCCTTGACTATGTCTCCGATTGTCCCGACCGGCGGAGGAGACGCATCTTCTCCTGACGGAATAAGCGCTGCCGTGATGCGGATTAGCCGGTGATACTCGGAGTCCTTAGACTGGTCGTCGTCCGGACACAGAGCGCACATCAGCCCTCGCATGGCTTCGCCGACCCCGCCAGCATATCCTTCGGCTAACTTGACGCCGTTAATTACGTTACTGGGAGGCCGAAACCTCCCACTCGCGGCACGGTAGGCCTGTCCCCAAGGGTCCAGGTTTCCGGATTCAGCAATCGATTTGAAATACGAAAGTTGCGTCTCCTCCATTGCAGCCCTATACTTTGCCCTACGCGTGTGGAACCTAGTTCTGGCAGCTTCCTCCTGCGGGCCCCCGCCCCTACGGTAGGATTGCCATTCCCTACGCGCACGGTAGCACTCGCGGCGTAGCCGGTCTAGGACCGGTGTCCACCACTCGTACCCCCGCTCGACTCGACCCACCTTTCGCAACCCTAGCGCCTCCTTCGCTGCATGAGTCACCAGATGGGTGAACTGGGAGCAGATTGCCGAAGCAGGTCGGTTCCACTGAATTCGACCCACCCGCTCGTGTATCAAGCGCTCAAAGAAATCCCAAGACACACCCCGATCCCGAAAGCGCAACGGTTCCTCCGACAGCTCAGCGCCAGGAGCGGCTTCTTTCTTGCTTGCCACCATAAATGTAATGAGACGATGGTCGCTCATGATGACGTCGGGGCGCACCCTCCATCCTGTTACCAGGATGCCTTTTGTTAG
The DNA here is from genome assembly GCA_916618145.1 of Emmelina monodactyla. NCBI lineage: Eukaryota > Metazoa > Arthropoda > Insecta > Lepidoptera > Pterophoridae > Emmelina > Emmelina monodactyla. The sequence goes on along the minus strand of OU745315.1, from coordinate 9,606,242 downwards.
CGTCAGGTCGATGTTGGACGATCCGTTCGATGTTGAGAACGTGGCGGGTTCATCTTGAACATTCGCCAAGCGGAGCCCATGTGCCAGGATGAACGCTTCCATCGATTCGCGACGGTGCGTAACATCCGGTCCGCGTCCAATGTACTGCTTCTTCTCACAGTACCACATCGGAGAATGCGCGTTGGAGTCTACCCCAATGATGACCCGCTTCCCTTTCAGGGAACAGAGGACCATGCCGAGATGTTCGAGGTGGACATCTATGTCGTCGGCATACTGAAAGTATGCAGATACCAGGTATACTCCGTCCTTGTCGTTGAGTACATGACACACCGTACAGTGCGTGTTAGACAGGTGGTGTAGAACGGAGCAGGCCAGGTCTCTTCGACTGACATAGATGGCCGCCTTGGCATTGTCGCCGCATCGCAGTAATGGGAGTTGTGCGGTCGTTGAAGTGGAACCGGACCCAGGGTAATATTCCTGGACCAGAATGACGTCTAGGCCCAGTTCGCGAGCTACCAGGGGCAGCTCCATGGTGGCAAGTTCTGCTCCCGCCAAGTTAAGCTGACCGACGGTGATAGTAGTTTTGCTGGCCATTATGAATAATTTGTGGTCTCGACAATACGGCGCTCGGCGTGAATTCTTGCCGGACAGTCTCGGGCACCGGTGGTGTGCGTAGTTGCATCCTTGTGGCCGAATCTGGCGCAGGTCCCGCATTTCTTTATCTCTGCCGCACATTTTTCATCTTCATGAGCGCCACCACATTGGCCGCAGGTTGGCGTGGCGGCTTTACAAGAAGCCGCGATGTGGCCGTAGAGCTGGCACCGTCGGCAGCAAATGGCCGTGGTGAAATCCGCTAGGTAGGCAACCTCCCAGCCGATGTAGGCCTGTCCCCGATCTACCAGGAACTTTCGGAGCGCGGGCGTGCAGGCAATGACTACCAGCGTCCTGGTAGTACCACGGGCTTTCTTGAACGCCATACGGCACTCCTTCTTGAGACGCTCAAGGGGCCAGTCTGTGCACTCCGAGAAGTTTTGTTTGTGTATGTCCCCCAGAAGTTCCTCGAGGACGATGTCGCGCCCCTCCACTGGACCAATCGACACAAGTGGGGCTCGGCCTTTTAGGTCGCTTGCTTTTAGTTGTGAGGGGATGGCTGCTCTCAGCTTCACCATGTCTGCAGCAGTTCGGGTCTGTATGACCACTCCAGCACGTCCCACTTTCCTTACTTTTTCAACGCAGATGTTTATTTTGGCGGGAGCGATGGAGGACTTGAGGAGGCTCTTCGTTGCCTCCGAAGTAGTGATGGTGTTCTCATCGGTCGGGTATATTGCCAACACTGGACCCGATGGCGCCCGGCTCCTCACTCTGTTGGCATATGAGGCCGCCGCAGCAGGAGCCACCGAAGCAGCAGACGCCGCAGCCGAGGCCGCCGCATCAACCGCTCTACGCACCTCTTCTTCAGCGCGCTGTGCCCGCAGGGTCTGGTGTTTCTTCTCTTCTTGTTCGCGCTGACCCCTCAAGCGCTCCTCCGCTGCGGCCATTATGGAGTCCTGGGTGGCCAATGCCATTTGGCCCACGACCTCCATGATGGTCGATAGTTGCTGGTTGATGGCCGCCAGATCCGCCTTGTTTAGCTTAGATGTTGGCCCCCCCGCAACCATCGAGATCTTCCTCGCCGCGCCGTTGGCCCTTCCCAGCAGCTGTCGCCAGGTCGCCGTTGCAAGGTCGATCTGCTCCGGCTCCACTTCGGATTCAGACGACATGGGGGTCCGAAACTCGGGAGTGGCACTGTCGACCTGGAGGTGGGCGGACCGGAAAGGGCGGGACGGAGACTCGGTAGCCGGGTTGTGTAGGGCGCGGGCGGTCCTCCTCTTCGGTTTCGTCGTTGCCGTGTTGTCGTCCGGTGACAGAACCCGCTTGGAGGTCACCGGCTCCAGGGGGGTGAGGCCGGGTGGGGGGGAGCACACGGAGGCGGGGGTCGCGGGGGGGGCAGGGGTGGGGAGTGGCGGCAGCGGTGAAGCGTCAGGCGACAACTCGTCCATCACGATCCGGTATGCTTGCCGCGCCGCTTCAGTTGCGATTTCAATCGGGGAGGCAGAGGGGGAGGGGGAGGGGTCAGCGAGGGGGCGGGTAATCGGGGCGGCATCACGGGGTCCAGGGGGCGGCGACCGTCGCAACGACGACCGCGGCTTGAACAGGTCCGGGGGTGGAGTCCGCAGGGGGGGGTAACCCCCACCATCGTCCGTGTCGCTCATTACTCGCACTCACACACAAGACAATGGAGCAAAGTTAAATTAAACAAAGAAAGAAAAAAAAAGAAAAAAAAAAAAAAAATTCTTTTCAAATTCTTTCCAAGTCCAGTAAGGAAAAAAAAAAAAAAAAAATTTTTACAGATTCTCACAATAATTATATTTGAAAGTGGTCACATACACCGACCCTATCAGTTAAGCCACTAACCTCGATACCGAAATTTTCCTGCGGCGACACCGATCGTGCACTTCCGTATATATGAGGGCTGGGTGATGGCCTCGCAGTAGTTCGTGTACAGAAAATTTCTTAAAAATTTTCTAAGTCCAGAAAAAAAAAAAAATTTTTTTTTTCTCCAACACTTACACAAACACAGTTGGCGTATACACGTCCAAAAAGTGTCACTGTCACTGTTGCACTTCACTGCACCAAGTGTCACTGTCACCGAGCGTCAACCTCGCGGATGTAAACAAATGAACAAAACAAAACACACAAGAGAGAGACAAAAGACCAAAGCTACCCGCGCAAGTTGGGAAGGTGGCTTGCGTCACGCTCACCGCACAAAATGGCCGCGGGCCACTCCTCTAGGCAGGCCGAGAGGAAGCAGGAGGGACCGATCGTTACTGGAACAACCGTGAACCACGTAATTTGGTCGGGTTATAGTAAATTTTCTTCGGAGCGATACACACGTGCGCACGGCTCGGCGGTCGACACCGAAGTAGATAGGGACAATCCCACCACCTTCCCATGGCCCTATCAACCTGTCGTGGTTATACGGGCCGAATCGCGGGAGTTACCTCCCTACACGTTTTTTATTTTCTATCTCCTTGTCCCTTGCGTTACTCTCCCCTTTCTGGGGCTTAACGGCACATGTACGCCTTCGGTGTTCTCCGTCAACGCCATGCGCATGCTACTTACATCTAGCATTATAAGTCCTCCATAGTCTGCGGTTCTCTCTCCAAGCCGCTCCTAATCTTGTGCCATCGTCGCGCGAAATCCCGTAGCTGTCTGAAGTTACCCGCCGAGCTGACAAGATCTTGGTAGTACACGGGTCCGACTTCGCGTACAACGATCGCATCGAGCATCTCACTACGCGCTTCCCCGTAGAGGGAACACTCCCAGAGTGCATGGTGCATGTCCTCGACCTCGGCCTCGCCGCAATAACAGGAGCGATCCGCAACCAACTGCATCCTATGGAGTCTCCCCCTAAAACACCCATGCCCGGTCAGGATCTGCGACGTTTCGTAGTCCGGCTCGATCCAAGTTGCCTTGAATCGAACCGCCACGTCCGGGAAAAATCGATGTAGCTCCCTCCCCTTGTCCGACGTGTTCCAACGCTCTTGCCATTCGGCAAGGGCGGACTCAGAGCTTCTGAGTTTGGCGCGCTGCAACTCCTCCTTGGTAAGCGCGGACTCGCGCGCCACACCTAGTCTGCCGGCACGGGTCACCTCGAGGTCGGCCGGAAGAACCCCGGCCAGAACCGGTAGTGCGTCAGTGCTCGTCGAGCGATACGCCTTAGTCAGAAGGATTAAGGCGGGTCTCTGGGTACGTAGAAGCGTACTTCGCACAACGTAGAGGGACGCGCGCTCAAACCAACATGCTGCAGCATACGTTATCGTGGCCGTGTACGTGCCCTTGTACAGAACCTTAAGGGCCCTGTACCGGACACCCCAAGAGGTCGCGGAGACGCGTGACATCTTGCCGAAGCAAGCTGTCCCTCTTTCGCCGATTGACAGCGCATGCTGCGAGAACGACAAACTTGCGTCGACAACCACCCCCAGAACCGTATACGACGTGACACTTTTGACAGAGTCCGCCCCAAACCTGACAGTGGGAGGCCTTTGGAATTTCCCTCTGACCGTCATAGTTGCCGACTTTGCAGAGGAGAAACCCAATCTGTTGCGGACCCCCCAGTCACTCACGAGGCTGAGAGTCGTAGAGGCTTTCGCCTCTATGCCTGCGCGTGAGTTGGCCTCAATCAAAACCGTCACGTCGTCGGCGTAGGCCACCAGGTGGACCCCTTCAGGTAGCGGAAGTCTCAGCAAGTCGTCTAGAAGCACGTTCCAGAGCGTTGGTCCCAGTACCGATCCCTGCGGGCAACCCATCGTTGCCGCCTTCCACACCACCTGGCCACCCGCGAACATGCCGATACGGCGGCGGACGAAGTAGCTCGCCAACATCCTAAAGATGTTGGGCGGGCAACCCCCCCTTTTCGCCTTCAGCAGGATCATGGGCCACCAAGCGTTGTCAAAGGCTCCAGAGATATCCAAAAATATCGCCTGAACATACTTCGACGAGCTCCCACGCGCCGCACTTATGATGGTGTTCAGTGCGGTCACAGTCGACCGGCCTCGTGTGAAGCCGTGTTGGCAGTCCGATAGACCCATTGTCATTTGCGTGGCGCACCTTAACATTACGCGTTCTAAAACCTTACCTAAGATCGGAAGCAGCGTGACGGGGCGGTATGCTTTCGGGTCGGTAAGCTGCTTGCCGTTGCCTTTCGGCAGGACAATCAGTCTACCGTCCTTCCAGACATCCGGAAAGCACCCCTCTCGAACACATCGGCTAAGCACCTCGGCGAACTCGACTGACGCAGCCGCCCAAACGTGCTGCACGATGCGCGCACTCAACCCGTCGATACCCGGCGCTGTGTTCGGCAATGCCTTGACTATGTCTCCGATTGTCCCGACCGGCGGAGGAGACGCATCTTCTCCTGACGGAATAAGCGCTGCCGTGATGCGGACTAGCCGGTGATACTCAGCAGACGCCGCAGCCGAGGCCGCCGCATCAACCGCTCTACGCACCTCTTCTTCAGCGCGCTGTGCCCGCAGGGTCTGGTGTTTCTTCTCTTCTTGTTCGCGCTGACCCCTCAAGCGCTCCTCCGCTGCGGCCATTATGGAGTCCTGGGTGGCCAATGCCATTTGGCCCACGACCTCCATGATGGTCGATAGTTGCTGGTTGATGGCCGCCAGATCCGCCTTGTTTAGCTTAGATGTTGGCCCCCCCGCAACCATCGAGATCTTCCTCGCCGCGCCGTTGGCCCTTCCCAGCAGCTGTCGCCAGGTCGCCGTTGCAAGGTCGATCTGCTCCGGCTCCACTTCGGATTCAGACGACATGGGGGTCCGAAACTCGGGAGTGGCACTGTCGACCTGGAGGTGGGCGGACCGGAAAGGGCGGGACGGAGACTCGGTAGCCGGGTTGTGTAGGGCGCGGGCGGTCCTCCTCTTCGGTTTCGTCGTTGCCGTGTTGTCGTCCGGTGACAGAACCCGCTTGGAGGTCACCGGCTCCAGGGGGGTGAGGTCGGGTGGGGGGGAGCACACGGAGGCGGGGGTCGCGGGGGGGGCAGGGGTGGGGAGTGGCGGCAGCGGTGAAGCGTCAGGCGACAACTCGTCCATCACGATCCGGTATGCTTGCCGCGCCGCTTCAGTTGCGATTTCAATCGGGGAGGCAGAGGGGGAGGGGGAGGGGTCAGCGAGGGGGCGGGTAATCGGGGTGGCATCACGGGGTCCAGGGGGCGGCGACCGTCGCAACGACGACCGCGGCTTGAACAGGTCCGGGGGTGGAGTCCGCAGGGGGGGGTAACCCCCACCATCGTCCGTGTCGCTCATTACTCGCACTCACACACAAGACAATGGAGCAAAGTTAAATTAAACAAAGAAAGAAAAAAAAAAAAAAAAAAAAAAAAAAAAAAAAAAAAAAAAAAAAAAAAAAAAAAATTTTTTCAAATTCCTTCCAAGTCCAGTAAGGAAAAAAAAAAAAAAAAAAAAAAAAAAAAAAAAAAAAAAAAAATTTTTACAGATTCTCACAGTAATTATATTTGAAAGTGGTCACATACACCGACCCTATCAGTTAAGCCACTAACCTCGATACCGAAATTTTCCTGCGGCGACACCGATCGTGCACTTCCGTATATATGAGGGCTGGGTGATGGCCTCGCGGTAGTTCGTGTACAGAAAATTTCTTAAAAATTTTCTAAGTCCAGAAAAAAAAAAATTTTT
>OU745315.1:9590000-9595000 GCA_916618145.1 Emmelina monodactyla | reverse complement strand
TTGCAACCATACTCCCCCCGGAGTCCAAAATCTTTGGTTTCCCGGAAGCTGCCCGCCGAGCCATTGTAGTAACGTCGGCGGATCGCTAGATGACATATTTACGGTTAGAACTAGGGCGGTATCTAATCGCCTTCGAACCTCTAACTTTCGTTCTTGATTGATGAAAACACCTTTGGCAAATGCTTTCGCTGATGTTCGTCTTGCGACGATCCAAGAATTTCACCTCTAACGTCGCAATACGAATGCCCCCAGTTATCCCTATTAATCATTACCTCGGAGTTCTGAAAACCAACAAAATAGAACCGAGATCATATTCTATTATTCCATGCACGAAATATTCAAGCAGCATTTTGAGCCCGCTTTGAGCACTCTAATTTGTTCAAAGTAAAATTGTCGGCCCATCTCGACACTCACTGAAGAGCACCGCGATAGGATTTTGATATTGAACCGGCGTTTTACCGCCGGCTCACCGACGATATGCTCCGCAAACGTGTCAGTATCACCGCGGATGCGGTGCACCGACAGCGCGGCGCACAAATGCAACTACGAGCTTTTTAACCGCAACAATTTTAGTATACGCTATTGGAGCTGGAATTACCGCGGCTGCTGGCACCAGACTTGCCCTCCAATTGTTCCTCGTTAAAATATTTAAAGTGTACTCATTCCGATTACGAGGCCTCGTAAGAGTCCCGTATCGTTATTTTTCGTCACTACCTCCCCGTGCCGGGAGTGGGTAATTTGCGCGCCTGCTGCCTTCCTTGGATGTGGTAGCCGTTTCTCAGGCTCCCTCTCCGGAATCGAACCCTGATTCCCCGTTACCCGTGACAACCATGGTAGTCGCAGAAACTACCATCGAAAGTTGATAAGGCAGACATTTGAAAGATGCGTCGCCGGTACTGGACCATGCGATCGGCAAAAGTTATCCAGATTCATCAAAATTAACGACTTCGGACGCGAGGCCCTCCGTCGATTGGTTTTGATCTAATAAAAGCACTCATCCCATCACTGGTCAGAGTTCTGATTGCATGTATTAGCTCTAGAATTACCACAGTTATCCAAGTAACTGAGTAAGATCTAAGGAACCAAAACTGATATATTGAGCCATTCGCGGTATCGCCTTAATACGGCTTGCACTGAGACATGCATGGCTTAATCTTTGAGACAAGCATATAACTACTGGCAGGATCAACCAGGGAGCTATCACACAACGGATTCGCGCACCGCACGCGCACGCGCGGCACACTCATCACATCAGACGCGTCCGAGGCTTACGCCCAGAACGCGACCCGTGACTTGCTCTCTACTACTCCCTACTCACTTACACTATGTTAAAATAACTAGTTTAAGTAAGAGTGAGCAGTAAAATATGGAATTTGGCGTACACAACGCGCACGAGCCAACGACTAAATCGACTCGGTCGCTTACTGCATACAAGCGCACTCGCGTAATTAAACGCGCGACGCCACTATTGAATGTTTCAAACCAGACTTATGTGTTCATGTTTTAATACGACACGCTTTTAGCGCGCGCACATATACTCTTCTGACACAAACGCGTTCAAATCACATGTATGATTCGGCCCGGTCGTTCAGAGGACACACCCGATGAGAATATAGTGCCTGTTAAGCTTCTCTATTATAAAATCCGCCTCTAGTTATAGAGCGCGGTGCACGTTGTGGCGACTAGCACGTACCATCGAGACGCACGACCCTCACAGAAGGCGAAATACGAATCGGGCACTGAGCAAGTCTCTCGAGCCGCAATATCATGTTGACCACCACCACTTTTACAAATAGCAGTTTTCAAACACATGACTGCGTACGTCACTGACTACATCTTCATCATCATCATTATTATTATACATTGGATCGTATTGTATTCTAATAACCAAAACGCAAAAAGACATCGTAAGAATGTAAAACACTGAACGTGAGACGATCACACACAAACACAACACATATACATTATAACAAACATATGGTTTGACTGGACACCTGAGAAGGGTAGTAGTTTACGCTTTAACTCGCTATATATGCACGAAAAGCACAACCGACACCCCGCCAAACAGAGTCGAGTATTTGTTATAAGTATCAGTTTTAGTTAGACTTGGTGATCGTCGTCAACAGGCGTTTCACATCAAATACATCAAACGAGTACTGTCGACTGTCTTTTGTTTTTCGATTTTCGAACACAAACTTCTCTAGTCACTCGCTCCCATACATATACGGAATCGTTCGATCGGTGTCGCCGCACGGGTATACCATCTCAAGAAGTGATTTTATGAAAGTTTATATTTTTTTTATTCCCGATTGTTTACCATTGTATATGCGTTAAAGGGGAAGTGGGAGATGTGAAAAATGATTGAAAGTGGGAAAAATGTGGTCAAACGGGAAAAGTGTGACCAAATGGGAATCTTATAAAAATCATATAGTACACATGTACAGGTCACAATATGTGAACGAGAGTCGTGTCTAAGTGGGAATTTTCGATAGAAAACGGGAATTCGGGTCATATCGGGAATTACAGTTTTATAAGAAATCTTAGTTACGAACAGTAAATAACCATTCGAGTGAACGTCTCAGAAACAAGAAAATGACACAAAATGGGAAAAATGCGATCAAATGGGAAAAAAGTGGTTAAGTGGGAAAAACATAAAAAAAATACACATTACAATTTTGGCGACGGCAGAAGTAGTCTAGTATTACGGTCAAATGGGAAAAGTGTGATTAAGTGGGAAAAAAAAAACGCAGACAAATATTGCTACACGAACTACCACCGATGTACACGAACTACCACCTATGTACACGAACTACCGCCGTAATCTGCGTTCCGCTCTCAGACAAATATTACTACACGAACTACCACCGATGTACACGAACTACCGCCAACACTGTCTTCAATCATATTATTCGACTAGCTACTGTAACATTATATTACTCTACAGCGAGACAGTCATGTTATCATCGTCATCACACATAAAACTTTAGATACTGTACGTAGGGCGAGATTAGACAGTAACTATATCTCATATGTTCAGTGGTGGATGGATACATTGAAATTGAAAACTGTTGCGACACAAAAAAATAAAAACTTTACCAAATATAGGTACACCAACTGGTGCAAACGCTTGTACACCGACTACCGTCGACAAATAACACCAAACACCGAGCCATGTACACGAACTGACGCCGTAATCTGCGTTCCGCTCTCAGACAAATATTGCTACACGAACTACCACCGATGTACACGAACTACCACATATGTACACGAACTACCGCCAACACTGTCTTCAATCATATTATTCGACTAGCTACTGTAACATTATATTACTCTACAGCGAGACAGTCATGTTATCATCGTCATCACACATAAAACTTTAGATACTGTACGTAGGGCGAGATTAGACAGTAACTATATCTCATATGTTCAGTGGTGGGTGGATACATTGAAATTGAAAACTGTTGCGACACAAAAAAATAAAAACTTTACCAAATATAGGTACACCAACTGGTGCAAACGCTTGTACACCGACTACCGTCGACAAATAACACCAAACACCGAGCCATGTACACGAACTGACGCCGTAATCTGCGTTCCGCTCTCAGACAAATATTGCTACACGAACTACCACCGATGTACACGAACTACCACATATGTACACGAACTACCGCCAACACTGTCTTCAATCATATTATTCGACTAGCTACTGTAACATTATATTACTCTACAGCGAGACAGTCATGTTATCATCGTCATCACACATAAAACTTTAGATACTGTACGTAGGGCGAGATTAGACAGTAACTATATCTCATATGTTCAGTGGTGGGTGGATACATTGAAATTGAAAACTGTTGCGACACAAAAAAATAAAATGTTTTTGAGACTATTATTATAAATGTATAAAGTTTTCAGGGCTTACCGATGGCTCCAAGAGTCCAAATATGAGCTAAAATACTTAGTTAAAAACACAACACCCACAAAGGAAAAACCAGTTTAAATTTCCAAAAATAATAATTCTCACTAGTCACAAACGAAAAACAAATAATTTAACATAGGTTTACACCAAAGACTTGGAAGATAAACACTATTTCACAATAAAATTATTTTATCTACGGAGCGATACAGAGACGTGCGCACGGCTCGGCGGTCGACACCGAAGTAGATAGGGACAGTGGGAATCTCGTTAATCCATTCATGCGCGTCACTAATTAGATGACGAGGCATTTGGCTACCTTAAGAGAGTCATAGTTACTCCCGCCGTTTACCCGCGCTTGCTTGAATTTCTTCACGTTGACATTCAGAGCACTGGGCAGAAATCACATTGCGTCAACACCCGCGAGGGCCATCGCAATGCTTTGTTTTAATTAGACAGTCGGATTCCCCTTGTCCGTGCCAGTTCTGAGCTGACCGTTGAACGGCGGTCGTACAGAACCGCGCCATTCCCACACGAGGCGAGATCGACGCGGCCTTACGGCTAGGAAGATCCGCGGAAGGCCGATACGCGGGTCCAGATTCCGCCCCGACTTGCGCCGAAGCATCGACCAGGCCCGGCACCGGCCGCATCCGCTTCCCGTCCAAACCCGACACGCCCCGGTCCTCAGAGCCAATCCTTATTCCGAAGTTACGGATCCAATTTGCCGACTTCCCTTACCTACATTATTCTATCGACTAGAGGCTCTTCACCTTGGAGACCTGCTGCGGATATGGGTACGAACCGGCGCGACATCTCCACGTACATCCCTCACCTGAATTTTCAAGGTCCGCAGAGAGTATCCGGACACCGCCGCAAATGCGGTGCTCTTCGCGTTCCGAACCATATCTCCCTTCTATAGGATTCCATGGAACTCGAACGCTCAGGCAGAAAAGAAAACTCTTCCCGGACCTCTCGGCGGCGTCTTCAGGCCACTTTGGGTTACCCCGTCGAACACTCGTTTAAAAACGAGGGAACGATTATTGAAACGGTTCCGCTGCCGGGTTCCGGAATAGGAACCGGATTC
>OU745315.1:9580000-9587500 GCA_916618145.1 Emmelina monodactyla | reverse complement strand
TGTCGATGTTCAAATGTGTCCTGCAGTTCACACTACGACGCGCAGTTAACTGCGTTCTTCATCGACCCGCGAGCCAAGTGATCCACCGTCCAGGGTGATAGTTTAATTTGTTATCCGATTGTTATCTCAGACGACAAATTTTCGTTTGTTTGTTTTGTGTTTGTGATAAACACATACATTTTCTTGACGTGTGCTAATGAACGGAAAGTGAAAAAAAAAAAAAGTTTAAAAACAAAAAAAAAACATATTTTATTTTGTTTTATATCTTAGAAAAAAACGCCGAAACACAACGGTGCCACCCACGACAGCGATGCCTACGAACAATTTTTTTTCTAAACCGCTCGATTTCGATCGCTCGAAACCGGTGTGTTTTATGTTTAAAGTTCGTCTCGTACGCAAGCCATACATTGAATGAGCGAACGCGGATTTCCGTCCACTCGTGTATCTTGCGCAACGAACTGTCGTCGTTCGAATTCAAACACTCTGAATCAACTGAGCGTTTGAGTTTGTGTGTGTCTTAGGGGACAATAATATACAAACACGTCACATCGATGCACTGTTACGTACAACAACGGCGCGCAGTACGTTAATGATCCTTCCGCAGGTTCCCCTACGGAAACCTTGTTACGACTTTTACTTCCTCTAAATGATCAAGTTTGGTCAACTTCCCAGCAACGCCGACGGCCGTGAAGCCACCGCGTGTCGGTCCGAAGACCTCACTAAATCATTCAATCGGTAGTAGCGACGGGCGGTGTGTACAAAGGGCAGGGACGTAATCAACGCGAGCTTATGACTCGCGCTTACTAGGAATTCCTCGTTTATGGGGGATAATTGCAAACCCCAATCCCCAGCACGAAGGAGTTTCAACGGGTTGCCCGGGCCTCTAGGCCAGGGAGAACATGCTGATTCCTTCAGTGTAGCGCGCGTGCGGCCCAGGACATCTAAGGGCATCACAGACCTGTTATTGCTCAATCTCGTGCGGCTCGAAGCCGCCGGTCCCTCTAAGAAGAATTTTAATACGTCGTCAGTGAGTTGCGTGGACGAGCCACGCGCACTTGAATTACGACGCCTATTTAGCAGGCTAGAGTCTCGTTCGTTACCGGAATTAACCAGACAAATCGCTCCACCAACTAAGAACGGCCATGCACCACCACCCACCGAATCAAGAAAGAGCTATTAATCTGTCAATCCTTCCGGTGTCCGGGCCTGGTGAGATTTCCCGTGTTGAGTCAAATTAAGCCGCAGGCTCCACTCCTGGTGGTGCCCTTCCGTCAATTCCTTTAAGTTTCAGCTTTGCAACCATACTCCCCCCGGAGTCCAAAATCTTTGGTTTCCCGGAAGCTGCCCGCCGAGCCATTGTAGTAACGTCGGCGGATCGCTAGATGACATATTTACGGTTAGAACTAGGGCGGTATCTAATCGCCTTCGAACCTCTAACTTTCGTTCTTGATTGATGAAAACACCTTTGGCAAATGCTTTCGCTGATGTTCGTCTTGCGACGATCCAAGAATTTCACCTCTAACGTCGCAATACGAATGCCCCCAGTTATCCCTATTAATCATTACCTCGGAGTTCTGAAAACCAACAAAATAGAACCGAGATCATATTCTATTATTCCATGCACGAAATATTCAAGCAGCATTTTGAGCCCGCTTTGAGCACTCTAATTTGTTCAAAGTAAAATTGTCGGCCCATCTCGACACTCACTGAAGAGCACCGCGATAGGATTTTGATATTGAACCGGCGTTTTACCGCCGGCTCACCGACGATATGCTCCGCAAACGTGTCAGTATCACCGCGGATGCGGTGCACCGACAGCGCGGCGCACAAATGCAACTACGAGCTTTTTAACCGCAACAATTTTAGTATACGCTATTGGAGCTGGAATTACCGCGGCTGCTGGCACCAGACTTGCCCTCCAATTGTTCCTCGTTAAAATATTTAAAGTGTACTCATTCCGATTACGAGGCCTCGTAAGAGTCCCGTATCGTTATTTTTCGTCACTACCTCCCCGTGCCGGGAGTGGGTAATTTGCGCGCCTGCTGCCTTCCTTGGATGTGGTAGCCGTTTCTCAGGCTCCCTCTCCGGAATCGAACCCTGATTCCCCGTTACCCGTGACAACCATGGTAGTCGCAGAAACTACCATCGAAAGTTGATAAGGCAGACATTTGAAAGATGCGTCGCCGGTACTGGACCATGCGATCGGCAAAAGTTATCCAGATTCATCAAAATTAACGACTTCGGACGCGAGGCCCTCCGTCGATTGGTTTTGATCTAATAAAAGCACTCATCCCATCACTGGTCAGAGTTCTGATTGCATGTATTAGCTCTAGAATTACCACAGTTATCCAAGTAACTGAGTAAGATCTAAGGAACCAAAACTGATATATTGAGCCATTCGCGGTATCGCCTTAATACGGCTTGCACTGAGACATGCATGGCTTAATCTTTGAGACAAGCATATAACTACTGGCAGGATCAACCAGGGAGCTATCACACAACGGATTCGCGCACCGCACGCGCACGCGCGGCACACTCATCACATCAGACGCGTCCGAGGCTTACGCCCAGAACGCGACCCGTGACTTGCTCTCTACTACTCCCTACTCACTTACACTATGTTAAAATAACTAGTTTAAGTAAGAGTGAGCAGTAAAATATGGAATTTGGCGTACACAACGCGCACGAGCCAACGACTAAATCGACTCGGTCGCTTACTGCATACAAGCGCACTCGCGTAATTAAACGCGCGACGCCACTATTGAATGTTTCAAACCAGACTTATGTGTTCATGTTTTAATACGACACGCTTTTAGCGCGCGCACATATACTCTTCTGACACAAACGCGTTCAAATCACATGTATGATTCGGCCCGGTCGTTCAGAGGACACACCCGATGAGAATATAGTGCCTGTTAAGCTTCTCTATTATAAAATCCGCCTCTAGTTATAGAGCGCGGTGCACGTTGTGGCGACTAGCACGTACCATCGAGACGCACGACCCTCACAGAAGGCGAAATACGAATCGGGCACTGAGCAAGTCTCTCGAGCCGCAATATCATGTTGACCACCACCACTTTTACAAATAGCAGTTTTCAAACACATGACTGCGTACGTCACTGACTACATCTTCATCATCATCATTATTATTATACATTGGATCGTATTGTATTCTAATAACCAAAACGCAAAAAGACATCGTAAGAATGTAAAACACTGAACGTGAGACGATCACACACAAACACAACACATATACATTATAACAAACATATGGTTTGACTGGACACCTGAGAAGGGTAGTAGTTTACGCTTTAACTCGCACATATGCACAGTAATAAAACAATATATATGCACGAAAAGCACAACCGACACCCCGCCAAACAGAGTCGAGTATTTGTTATAAGTATCAGTTTTAGTTAGACTTGGTGATCGTCGTCAACAGGCGTTTCACATCAAATACATCAAACGAGTACTGTCGACTGTCTTTTGTTTTTCGATTTTCGAACACAAACTTCTCTAGTCACTCGCTCCCATACATATACGGAATCGTTCGATCGGTGTCGCCGCACGGGTATACCATCTCAAGAAGTGATTTTATGAAAGTTTATATTTTTTTTATTCCCGATTGTTTACCATTGTATATGCGTTAAAGGGGAAGTGGGAGATGTGAAAAATGATTGAAAGTGGGAAAAATGTGGTCAAACGGGAAAAGTGTGACCAAATGGGAATCTTATAAAAATCATATAGTACACATGTACAGGTCACAATATGTGAACGAGAGTCGTGTCTAAGTGGGAATTTTCGATAGAAAACGGGAATTCGGGTCATATCGGGAATTACAGTTTTATAAGAAATCTTAGTTACGAACAGTAAATAACCATTCGAGTGAACGTCTCAGAAACAAGAAAATGACACAAAATGGGAAAAATGCGATCAAATGGGAAAAAAGTGGTTAAGTGGGAAAAACATAAAAAAAATACACATTACAATTTTGGCGACGGCAGAAGTAGTCTAGTATTACGGTCAAATGGGAAAAGTGTGATTAAGTGGGAAAAAAAAAACGCAGACAAATATTGCTACACGAACTACCACCTATGTACACGAACTACCACCTATGTACACGAACTACCGCCGTAATCTGCGTTCCGCTCTCAGACAAATATTACTACACGAACTACCACCGATGTACACGAACTACCGCCAACACTGTCTTCAATCATATTATTCGACTAGCTACTGTAACATTATATTACTCTACAGCGAGACAGTCATGTTATCATCGTCATCACACATAAAACTTTAGATACTGTACGTAGGGCGAGATTAGACAGTAACTATATCTCATATGTTCAGTGGTGGATGGATACATTGAAATTGAAAACTGTTGCGACACAAAAAAATAAAAACTTTACCAAATATAGGTACACCAACTGGTGCAAACGCTTGTACACCGACTACCGTCGACAAATAACACCAAACACCGAGCCATGTACACGAACTGACGCCGTAATCTGCGTTCCGATCTCAGACAAATATTGCTACACGAACTACCACCGATGTACACGAACTACCACATATGTACACGAACTACCGCCAACACTGTCTTCAATCATATTATTCGACTAGCTACTGTAACATTATATTACTCTACAGCGAGACAGTCATGTTATCATCGTCATCACACATAAAACTTTAGATACTGTACGTAGGGCGAGATTAGACAGTAACTATATCTCATATGTTCAGTGGTGGGTGGATACATTGAAATTGAAAACTGTTGCGACACAAAAAAATAAAAACTTTACCAAATATAGGTACACCAACTGGTGCAAACGCTTGTACACCGACTACCGTCGACAAATAACACCAAACACCGAGCCATGTACACGAACTGACGCCGTAATCTGCGTTCCGCTCTCAGACAAATATTGCTACACGAACTACCACCGATGTACACGAACTACCACATATGTACACGAACTACCGCCAACACTGTCTTCAATCATATTATTCGACTAGCTACTGTAACATTATATTACTCTACAGCGAGACAGTCATGTTATCATCGTCATCACACATAAAACTTTAGATACTGTACGTAGGGCGAGATTAGACAGTAACTATATCTCATATGTTCAGTGGTGGGTGGATACATTGAAATTGAAAACTGTTGCGACACAAAAAAATAAAAACTTTACCAAATATAGGTACACCAACTGGTGCAAACGCTTGTACGCCGACTACCGTCGACAAATAACACCAAACACCGAGCCATGTACACGAACTGACGCCGTAATCTGCGTTCCGCTCTCAGACAAATATTGCTACACGAACTACCACCGATGTACACGAACTACCACATATGTACACGAACTACCGCCAACACTGTCTTCAATCATATTATTCGACTAGCTACTGTAACATTATATTACTCTACAGCGAGACAGTCATGTTATCATCGTCATCACACATAAAACTTTAGATACTGTACGTAGGGCGAGATTAGACAGTAACTATATCTCATATGTTCAGTGGTGGATGGATACATTGAAATTGAAAACTGTTGCGACACAAAAAAATAAAAACTTTACCAAATATAGGTACACCAACTGGTGCAAACGCTTGTACACCGACTACCGTCGACAAATAACACCAAACACCGAGCCATGTACACGAACTGACGCCGTAATCTGCGTTCCGCTCTCAGACAAATATTGCTACACGAACTACCACCGATGTACACGAACTACCACATATGTACACGAACTACCGCCAACACTGTCTTCAATCATATTATTCGACTAGCTACTGTAACATTATATTACTCTACAGCGAGACAGTCATGTTATCATCGTCATCACACATAAAACTTTAGATACTGTACGTAGGGCGAGATTAGACAGTAACTATATCTCATATGTTCAGTGGTGGGTGGATACATTGAAATTGAAAACTGTTGCGACACAAAAAAATAAAAACTTTACCAAATATAGGTACACCAACTGGTGCAAACGCTTGTACACCGACTACCGTCGACAAATAACACCAAACACCGAGCCATGTACACGAACTGACGCCGTAATCTGCGTTCCGCTCTCAGACAAATATTGCTACACGAACTACCACCGATGTACACGAACTACCACATATGTACACGAACTACCGCCAACACTGTCTTCAATCATATTATTCGACTAGCTACTGTAACATTATATTACTCTACAGCGAGACAGTCATGTTATCATCGTCATCACACATAAAACTTTAGATACTGTACGTAGGGCGAGATTAGACAGTAACTATATCTCATATGTTCAGTGGTGGATGGATACATTGAAATTGAAAACTGTTGCGACACAAAAAAATAAAAACTTTACCAAATATAGGTACACCAACTGGTGCAAACGCTTGTACACCGACTACCGTCGACAAATAACACCAAACACCGAGCCATGTACACGAACTGACGCCGTAATCTGCGTTCCGCTCTCAGACAAATATTGCTACACGAACTACCACCGATGTACACGAACTACCACATATGTACACGAACTACCGCCAACACTGTCTTCAATCATATTATTCGACTAGCTACTGTAACATTATATTACTCTACAGCGAGACAGTCATGTTATCATCGTCATCACACATAAAACTTTAGATACTGTACGTAGGGCGAGATTAGACAGTAACTATATCTCATATGTTCAGTGGTGGATGGATACATTGAAATTGAAAACTGTTGCGACACAAAAAAATAAAAACTTTACCAAATATAGGTACACCAACTGGTGCAAACGCTTGTACGCCGACTACCGTCGACAAATAACACCAAACACCGAGCCATGTACACGAACTGACGAAGTAATCTGCGTTCCGCTCTCAGACAAATATTGCTACACGAACTACCACCGATGTACACGAACTACCGCCGTTTTTTTTTTTTTACGTAGACGGTGTACCAACCTTACCTAACCTAACCCAACCTAATCTAACCTAACCTACCAACCTAACCTAATCAAATATAACCTAACCTACTAACCTAACCTAACATAATAATGTCACTTAGAAGGCGATGTTCACGAACTACATCAGTACACGAACTACCGGCGACGGTTGTTCGTGTACATAACAGTGTCGCTGAGAAGGCGATGTTCACGAACTACATCAGTACACGAACTACCGGCGACGGTTGTTCGTGTACATAACAGTGTCGCTGGGAAGGCGATGTACACGAACTACCGCCGACGGTTGTTCGTGTACATAACAATGTCGCTGAGAAGGCGATGTACACGAACTACCTCAGTACACGAACTACCGGCGACGGTTGTTCGTGTACATAACAGTGTCGCCGAGAAGGCGATGTACACGAACTACCTCAGTACACGAACTACCGGCGACGGTTGTTCGTGTACATAACAGTGTCGCCGAGAAGGCGATGTACACGAACTACCGGCGACGGTTGTTCGTGTACATAAAAATGTCGCTGAGAAGGCGATG
>OU745315.1:9567500-9572500 GCA_916618145.1 Emmelina monodactyla | reverse complement strand
CTGCGTATTGTAAATACTATTTTTAAACGGACCACACGACACCACCCCGAAAGGAAGCGCCACGTGGAAGCCGTCATGTGCAACGCACACAGCAGACGACACACAGTGATATGCGTCGTCCGCCGTGCACAGTGCAGTGTGGCATTTGTTTTTATACAGCCGGCCCTCAGACAGGAGTGGTCCTGGATGTGTCTCCACGGACCGCAATGTGCGTTCGAAATGTCGATGTTCAAATGTGTCCTGCAGTTCACACTACGACGCGCAGTTAACTGCGTTCTTCATCGACCCGCGAGCCAAGTGATCCACCGTCCAGGGTGATAGTTTAATTTGTTATCCGATTGTTATCTCAGACGACAAATTTTCGTTTGTTTGTTTTGTGTTTGTGATAAACACATACATTTTCTTGACGTGTGCTAATGAACGGAAAGTGAAAAAAAAAAAAAGTTTAAAAACAAAAAAAAAACATATTTTATTTTGTTTTATATCTTAGAAAAAAACGCCGAAACACAACGGTGCCACCCACGACAGCGATGCCTACGAACAATTTTTTTTCTAAACCGCTCGATTTCGATCGCTCGAAACCGGTGTGTTTTATGTTTAAAGTTCGTCTCGTACGCAAGCCATACATTGAATGAGCGAACGCGGATTTCCGTCCACTCGTGTATCTTGCGCAACGAACTGTCGTCGTTCGAATTCAAACACTCTGAATCAACTGAGCGTTTGAGTTTGTGTGTGTCTTAGGGGACAATAATATACAAACACGTCACATCGATGCACTGTTACGTACAACAACGGCGCGCAGTACGTTAATGATCCTTCCGCAGGTTCCCCTACGGAAACCTTGTTACGACTTTTACTTCCTCTAAATGATCAAGTTTGGTCAACTTCCCAGCAACGCCGACGGCCGTGAAGCCACCGCGTGTCGGTCCGAAGACCTCACTAAATCATTCAATCGGTAGTAGCGACGGGCGGTGTGTACAAAGGGCAGGGACGTAATCAACGCGAGCTTATGACTCGCGCTTACTAGGAATTCCTCGTTTATGGGGGATAATTGCAAACCCCAATCCCCAGCACGAAGGAGTTTCAACGGGTTGCCCGGGCCTCTAGGCCAGGGAGAACATGCTGATTCCTTCAGTGTAGCGCGCGTGCGGCCCAGGACATCTAAGGGCATCACAGACCTGTTATTGCTCAATCTCGTGCGGCTCGAAGCCGCCGGTCCCTCTAAGAAGAATTTTAATACGTCGTCAGTGAGTTGCGTGGACGAGCCACGCGCACTTGAATTACGACGCCTATTTAGCAGGCTAGAGTCTCGTTCGTTACCGGAATTAACCAGACAAATCGCTCCACCAACTAAGAACGGCCATGCACCACCACCCACCGAATCAAGAAAGAGCTATTAATCTGTCAATCCTTCCGGTGTCCGGGCCTGGTGAGATTTCCCGTGTTGAGTCAAATTAAGCCGCAGGCTCCACTCCTGGTGGTGCCCTTCCGTCAATTCCTTTAAGTTTCAGCTTTGCAACCATACTCCCCCCGGAGTCCAAAATCTTTGGTTTCCCGGAAGCTGCCCGCCGAGCCATTGTAGTAACGTCGGCGGATCGCTAGATGACATATTTACGGTTAGAACTAGGGCGGTATCTAATCGCCTTCGAACCTCTAACTTTCGTTCTTGATTGATGAAAACACCTTTGGCAAATGCTTTCGCTGATGTTCGTCTTGCGACGATCCAAGAATTTCACCTCTAACGTCGCAATACGAATGCCCCCAGTTATCCCTATTAATCATTACCTCGGAGTTCTGAAAACCAACAAAATAGAACCGAGATCATATTCTATTATTCCATGCACGAAATATTCAAGCAGCATTTTGAGCCCGCTTTGAGCACTCTAATTTGTTCAAAGTAAAATTGTCGGCCCATCTCGACACTCACTGAAGAGCACCGCGATAGGATTTTGATATTGAACCGGCGTTTTACCGCCGGCTCACCGACGATATGCTCCGCAAACGTGTCAGTATCACCGCGGATGCGGTGCACCGACAGCGCGGCGCACAAATGCAACTACGAGCTTTTTAACCGCAACAATTTTAGTATACGCTATTGGAGCTGGAATTACCGCGGCTGCTGGCACCAGACTTGCCCTCCAATTGTTCCTCGTTAAAATATTTAAAGTGTACTCATTCCGATTACGAGGCCTCGTAAGAGTCCCGTATCGTTATTTTTCGTCACTACCTCCCCGTGCCGGGAGTGGGTAATTTGCGCGCCTGCTGCCTTCCTTGGATGTGGTAGCCGTTTCTCAGGCTCCCTCTCCGGAATCGAACCCTGATTCCCCGTTACCCGTGACAACCATGGTAGTCGCAGAAACTACCATCGAAAGTTGATAAGGCAGACATTTGAAAGATGCGTCGCCGGTACTGGACCATGCGATCGGCAAAAGTTATCCAGATTCATCAAAATTAACGACTTCGGACGCGAGGCCCTCCGTCGATTGGTTTTGATCTAATAAAAGCACTCATCCCATCACTGGTCAGAGTTCTGATTGCATGTATTAGCTCTAGAATTACCACAGTTATCCAAGTAACTGAGTAAGATCTAAGGAACCAAAACTGATATATTGAGCCATTCGCGGTATCGCCTTAATACGGCTTGCACTGAGACATGCATGGCTTAATCTTTGAGACAAGCATATAACTACTGGCAGGATCAACCAGGGAGCTATCACACAACGGATTCGCGCACCGCACGCGCACGCGCGGCACACTCATCACATCAGACGCGTCCGAGGCTTACGCCCAGAACGCGACCCGTGACTTGCTCTCTACTACTCCCTACTCACTTACACTATGTTAAAATAACTAGTTTAAGTAAGAGTGAGCAGTAAAATATGGAATTTGGCGTACACAACGCGCACGAGCCAACGACTAAATCGACTCGGTCGCTTACTGCATACAAGCGCACTCGCGTAATTAAACGCGCGACGCCACTATTGAATGTTTCAAACCAGACTTATGTGTTCATGTTTTAATACGACACGCTTTTAGCGCGCGCACATATACTCTTCTGACACAAACGCGTTCAAATCACATGTATGATTCGGCCCGGTCGTTCAGAGGACACACCCGATGAGAATATAGTGCCTGTTAAGCTTCTCTATTATAAAATCCGCCTCTAGTTATAGAGCGCGGTGCACGTTGTGGCGACTAGCACGTACCATCGAGACGCACGACCCTCACAGAAGGCGAAATACGAATCGGGCACTGAGCAAGTCTCTCGAGCCGCAATATCATGTTGACCACCACCACTTTTACAAATAGCAGTTTTCAAACACATGACTGCGTACGTCACTGACTACATCTTCATCATCATCATTATTATTATACATTGGATCGTATTGTATTCTAATAACCAAAACGCAAAAAGACATCGTAAGAATGTAAAACACTGAACGTGAGACGATCACACACAAACACAACACATATACATTATAACAAACATATGGTTTGACTGGACACCTGAGAAGGGTAGTAGTTTACGCTTTAACTCGCACATATGCACAGTAATAAAACAATATATATGCACGAAAAGCACAACCGACACCCCGCCAAACAGAGTCGAGTATTTGTTATAAGTATCAGTTTTAGTTAGACTTGGTGATCGTCGTCAACAGGCGTTTCACATCAAATACATCAAACGAGTACTGTCGACTGTCTTTTGTTTTTCGATTTTCGAACACAAACTTCTCTAGTCACTCGCTCCCATACATATACGGAATCGTTCGATCGGTGTCGCCGCACGGGTATACCATCTCAAGAAGTGATTTTATGAAAGTTTATATTTTTTTTATTCCCGATTGTTTACCATTGTATATGCGTTAAAGGGGAAGTGGGAGATGTGAAAAATGATTGAAAGTGGGAAAAATGTGGTCAAACGGGAAAAGTGTGACCAAATGGGAATCTTATAAAAATCATATAGTACACATGTACAGGTCACAATATGTGAACGAGAGTCGTGTCTAAGTGGGAATTTTCGATAGAAAACGGGAATTCGGGTCATATCGGGAATTACAGTTTTATAAGAAATCTTAGTTACGAACAGTAAATAACCATTCGAGTGAACGTCTCAGAAACAAGAAAATGACACAAAATGGGAAAAATGCGATCAAATGGGAAAAAAGTGGTTAAGTGGGAAAAACATAAAAAAAATACACATTACAATTTTGGCGACGGCAGAAGTAGTCTAGTATTACGGTCAAATGGGAAAAGTGTGATTAAGTGGGAAAAAAAAAACGCAGACAAATATTGCTACACGAACTACCACCTATGTACACGAACTACCACCTATGTACACGAACTACCGCCGTAATCTGCGTTCCGCTCTCAGACAAATATTACTACACGAACTACCACCGATGTACACGAACTACCGCCAACACTGTCTTCAATCATATTATTCGACTAGCTACTGTAACATTATATTACTCTACAGCGAGACAGTCATGTTATCATCGTCATCACACATAAAACTTTAGATACTGTACGTAGGGCGAGATTAGACAGTAACTATATCTCATATGTTCAGTGGTGGATGGATACATTGAAATTGAAAACTGTTGCGACACAAAAAAATAAAAACTTTACCAAATATAGGTACACCAACTGGTGCAAACGCTTGTACACCGACTACCGTCGACAAATAACACCAAACACCGAGCCATGTACACGAACTGACGCCGTAATCTGCGTTCCGCTCTCAGACAAATATTGCTACACGAACTACCACCGATGTACACGAACTACCACATATGTACACGAACTACCGCCAACACTGTCTTCAATCATATTATTCGACTAGCTACTGTAACATTATATTACTCTACAGCGAGACAGTCATGTTATCATCGTCATCACACATAAAACTTTAGATACTGTACGTAGGGCGAGATTAGACAGTAACTATATCTCATATGTTCAGTGGTGGGTGGATACATTGAAATTGAAAACTGTTG
>OU745315.1:9555000-9562500 GCA_916618145.1 Emmelina monodactyla | reverse complement strand
CACAGTCGACCGGCCTCGTGTGAAGCCGTGTTGGCAGTCCGATAGACCCATTGTCATCTGCGTGGCGCACCTTAACATTACGCGTTCTAAAACCTTACCTAGGATCGGAAGCAGCGTGACGGGGCGGTATGCTTTCGGGTCGGTAAGCTGCTTGCCGTTGCCTTTCGGCAGGACAATCAGTCTACCGTCCTTCCAGACATCCGGAAAGCACCCCTCTCGAACACATCGGCTAAGCACCTCGGCGAACTCGACTGACGCAGCCGCCCAAACGTGCTGCACGATGCGCGCACTCAACCCGTCGATACCCGGCGCAGTGTTCGGCAATGCCTTGACTATGTCTCCGATTGTCCCGACCGGCGGAGGAGACGCATCTTCTCCTGACGGAATAAGCGCTGCCGTGCTGCGGACTAGCCGGTGATACTCGGAGTCCTTAGACAGATCGTCGTCCGGACACAGAGCGCACATCAGCCCTCGCATGGCTTCGCCGACCCCGCCAGCATATCCTTCGGCTAACTTGACGCCGTTAATTACGTTACTGGGAGGCCGAAACCTCCCACTCGCGGCACGGTAGGCCTGTCCCCAAGGGTCCAGGTTTCCGGATTCAGCAATCGATTTGAAATACGAAAGTTGCGTCTCCTCCATTGCAGCCCTATACTTTGCCCTACGCGTGTGGAACCTAGTTCTGGCAGTTTCCTCCTGCGGGCCCCCGCCCCTACGGTAGGATTGCCATTCCCTACGCGCACGGTAGCACTCGCGGCGTAGCCGGTCTAGGACCGGTGTCCACCACTCGTACCCCCGCTCGACTCGACCCACCTTTCGCAACCCTAGCGCCTCCTTCGCTGCATGAGTCACCAGACGGGTGAACTGGGAGCAGATTGCCGAAGCAGGTCGGTTCCACTGAATTCGACCCACCCGCTCGTGTATCAAGCGCTCAAAGAAATCCCAAGACACACCCCGATCCCGAAAGCGCAACGGTTCCTCCGACAGCTCAGCGCCAGGAGCGGCTTCTTTCTTGCTTGCCACCATAAATGTAATGAGACGATGGTCGCTCATGATGACGTCGGGGCGCACCCTCCATCCTGTTACCAGGATGCCTTTTGTTAGCGTCAGGTCGATGTTGGACGATCCGTTCGATGTTGAGAACGTGGCGGGTTCATCTTGAACATTCGCCAAGCGGAGCCCATGTGCCAGGATGAACGCTTCCATCGATTCGCGACGGTGCGTAACATCCGGTCCGCGTCCAATGTACTGCTTCTTCTCACAGTACCACATCGGAGAATGCGCGTTGGAGTCTACCCCAATAATGACCCGCTTCCCTTTCAGGGAACAGAGGACCATGCCGAGATGTTCGAGGTGGACATCTATATCGTCGGCATACTGAAAGTATGCAGATACCAGGTATACTCCGTCCTTGTCGTTGAGTACATGACACACCGTGCAGTGCGTGTTAGACAGATGGTGTAGAACGGAGCAGGCCAGGTCTCTACGACTGACATAGATGGCCGCCTTGGCATTGTCACCGCATCGCAGTAGTGGTAGTTGTGCGGTCGTTGGAGTTGAACTGGACCCAGGGTAGTATTCCTGGACCAGAATGACGTCTAGGCCCAGTTCGCGGGCCACCAGGGGCAGCTCCATGGTGGCAAGTTCTGCTCCCGCCAAATTCAGCTGTCCGACGGTGATAGAGTTGTTGCCAGCCATTATTCGTAGTTGGTGGTCTCCACTATCCGGCGTTCCGCGTGAATCCTAGCTGGGCAATTCAAGGCCCCTGTGGTGTGTGACTTTGCATCGTTGTGGCCGAATCTGCAGCAAGTGCCACATTGTTGCGTCTCGCTGGTGCATTTTTCTTCGTCGTGGCCACCTCCACAGCGACCGCAGGTAGGCGCGGTTGCCTTGCAGGAAGTGGCGATATGGCCATATAACTGGCACCGTCGACAGCAGATTGCCCTGGTGAAATCTTCGGCTCTTACCGCCTCCCATCCGATGTATAAGTGCTCCCTAGTAACCAGCAACTTCCTAAGAGCAGGGGAGCAGGCCAGCACCATTAGAGTTCTGCTGGTGCCTCTTGCCTTGCGGAAGGCCAGTCGGCACTCCTTCTTGAACCGGTCCAGTGGCCAGTCGATCAGGTCACAGAAGTTCTGGCTGTGGATGTCGGCCAAGAGTTCCTCGAGGTTGATATCCTTGCCTTCCAGCGGCCCGACAGACACCAAGGGAGACCGGCCCTTTAATTCGCTGACCCTGAGTGTCGGGGGTATGGCTGCCCTCAGTCTGTCCAGATCACCAGGAGTCCTGGTCTGCACCACGACTCCACCATTTCCTACTCGACGGACCTTGTCTACTTTGACGTTAATTTTGGCGGGAACTATGGAGGACTTCAGTATTTCTTTTGAGTTGGACCCCTCCGCGACCGGATATAGGGCGATGGCCGGTCCACGGGGTTTGCTGCCGGCAGCAGACCGCAGGCGATCCGCGTAGCTGGTAGTCCCAGCAACTGCACGAGTCTCAGCAGCGGCTGCGGCAGAAGATGCCGCCTCCACCAGTCTTCTGGTTTCAGCTTCGGCGTGCTCAGCCCGAAGCTTCTCCCTCTCCTTAGCGGCGGTCTCCCGTTGACCCCTAGCACGCTCCTCCACCACCGACATCCTAGAGTCCTGCGTGGAGAGCGCCATCTGCCCCACGATCTCCATAATGGTGGCCAACTGCGAATTGATAGTGGCCAAGTCCGCCTTATTCAATTTGGAGGTTGACCCCCCCCGCGACCATGGCGATGCTCCTGGCCGCACTGTTGGCCTTCGACAGCAGCTGCCTCCAGGTTGCCGAGGCCATGTCCGTGGCCTCCGGCTCCAGCTCCGACTCCGAAGATACCGGAGTCCGAAACTCCGGCGTGAGGGTCTCCACCTGAAGAAGGGCAGTAGGTCGTCGAGGGCGGGCGGGTGACGTCGTGTGCAGGGCGCGGGCGGTCCTCCTCTTCGGCTTCGTAATAGCAGTCTCTTCGTCCGGCGATAGAACCCTCTTTGTAGTCGCCGGCTCCAGGGGGGTGAGGCCAGGTGGGGGGGAGCACACAGAGGCGGGGGTCGCGGGGGGGGCAGGCGTGGGGGGTGGCGGCAGCGGGGAAGCGTCCGGTGAAAGCTCCGCCATCACCATTTGGTAGGCCCGCCGTGCCGCATCAGTAGCGACCTTCGCGGGGGAGGCAGAGGGGGAGGGGGAGGGGTCAACGGGTGAGCGGGTAATCGGGGGGGCATCACGAGGTCCAGGGGGCGGCGACCGTCGCAGCGACGACCGCGGCTTGAAAAGGTCCGGGGGGGGAGTCCGGAGGGGGGGGTAACCCCCACCATCGTCCGTGTCACTCATTTACAAAGCACACAATAGCAAAAAAAAATATAAAAGTTGTTAACACAAAAAAAAAAAAAAGAAAAAAATGTAAAAACAAAATAATGGTAACAATAAAATTAGAGATAACAAAACCCAACAACAGGCAACACTATTCTATTGTCAACTGTCAACTGTCACTTGTCTCTAGCCTAACCACGCCTGAACCACGCGGTACCGCGTGGTTATAGTTTGAGGTTATGAAAATTTTTAAAAACACAAATTAAAAACAAAAATAACTTAGTTCTAAAGGCAAAATGTTTTTGAGACTATTATTATAAATGTATAAAGTTTTCAGGGCTTACCGATGGCTCCAAGAGTCCAAATATGAGCTAAAATACTTAGTTAAAAACACAACACCCACAAAGGAAAAACCAGTTTAAATTTCCAAAAATAATAATTCTCACTAGTCACAAACGAAAAACAAATAATTTAACATAGGTTTACACCAAAGACTTGGAAGATAAACACTATTTCACAATAAAATTATTTTATCTACGGAGCGATACAGAGACGTGCGCACGGCTCGGCGGTCGACACCGAAGTAGATAGGGACAATCCCACCACCTTCCCATGGCCCTATCAACCTGTCGTGGTTATACGGGCCGAATCGCGGGAGTTACCTCCCTACACGTTTTTTATTTTCTATCTCCTTGTCCCTTGCGTTACTCTCCCCTTTCTGGGGCTTAACGGCACATGTACGCCTTCGGTGTTCTCCGTCAACGCCATGCGCATGCTACTTACATCTAGCATTATAAGTCCTCCATAGTCTGCGGTTCTCTCTCCAAGCCGCTCCTAATCTTGTGCCATCGTCGCGCGAAATCCCGTAGCTGTCTGAAGTTACCCGCCGAGCTGACAAGATCTTGGTAGTACACGGGTCCGACTTCGCGTACAACGATCGCATCGAGCATCTCACTACGCGCTTCCCCGTAGAGGGAACACTCCCAGAGTGCATGGTGCATGTCCTCGACCTCGGCCTCGCCGCAATAACAGGAGCGATCCGCAACCAACTGCATCCTATGGAGTCTCCCCCTAAAACACCCATGCCCGGTCAGGATCTGCGACGTTTCGTAGTCCGGCTCGATCCAAGTTGCCTTGAATCGAACCGCCACGTCCGGGAAAAATCGATGTAGCTCCCTCCCCTTGTCCGACGTGTTCCAACGCTCTTGCCATTCGGCAAGGGCGGACTCAGAGCTTCTGAGTTTGGCGCGCTGCAACTCCTCCTTGGTAAGCGCGGACTCGCGCGCCACACCTAGTCTGCCGGCACGGGTCACCTCGAGGTCGGCCGGAAGAACCCCGGCCAGAACCGGTAGTGCGTCAGTGCTCGTCGAGCGATACGCCTTAGTCAGAAGGATTAAGGCGGGTCTCTGGGTACGTAGAAGCGTACTTCGCACAACGTAGAGGGACGCGCGCTCAAACCAACATGCTGCAGCATACGTTATCGTGGCCGTGTACGTGCCCTTGTACAGAACCTTAAGGGCCCTGTACCGGACACCCCAAGAGGTCGCGGAGACGCGTGACATCTTGCCGAAGCAAGCTGTCCCTCTTTCGCCGATTGACAGCGCATGCTGCGAGAACGACAAACTTGCGTCGACAACCACCCCCAGAACCGTATACGACGTGACACTTTTGACAGAGTCCGCCCCAAACCTGACAGTGGGAGGCCTTTGGAATTTCCCTCTGACCGTCATAGTTGCCGACTTTGCAGAGGAGAAACCCAATCTGTTGCGGACCCCCCAGTCACTCACGAGGCTGAGAGTCGTAGAGGCTTTCGCCTCTATGCCTGCGCGTGAGTTGGCCTCAATCAAAACCGTCACGTCGTCGGCGTAGGCCACCAGGTGGACCCCTTCAGGTAGCGGAAGTCTCAGCAAGTCGTCTAGAAGCACGTTCCAGAGCGTTGGTCCCAGTACCGATCCCTGCGGGCAACCCATCGTTGCCGCCTTCCACACCACCTGGCCACCCGCGAACATGCCGATACGGCGGCGGACGAAGTAGCTCGCCAACATCCTAAAGATGTTGGGCGGGCAACCCCCCCTTTTCGCCTTCAGCAGGATCATGGGCCACCAAGCGTTGTCAAAGGCTCCAGAGATATCCAAAAATATCGCCTGAACATACTTCGACGAGCTCCCACGCGCCGCACTTATGATGGTGTTCAGTGCGGTCACAGTCGACCGGCCTCGTGTGAAGCCGTGTTGGCAGTCCGATAGACCCATTGTCATTTGCGTGGCGCACCTTAACATTACGCGTTCTAAAACCTTACCTAAGATCGGAAGCAGCGTGACGGGGCGGTATGCTTTCGGGTCGGTAAGCTGCTTGCCGTTGCCTTTCGGCAGGACAATCAGTCTACCGTCCTTCCAGACATCCGGAAAGCACCCCTCTCGAACACATCGGCTAAGCACCTCGGCGAACTCGACTGACGCAGCCGCCCAAACGTGCTGCACGATGCGCGCACTCAACCCGTCGATACCCGGCGCTGTGTTCGGCAATGCCTTGACTATGTCTCCGATTGTCCCGACCGGCGGAGGAGACGCATCTTCTCCTGACGGAATAAGCGCTGCCGTGATGCGGACTAGCCGGTGATACTCGGAGTCCTTAGACTGGTCGTCGTCCGGACACAGAGCGCACATCAGCCCTCGCATGGCTTCGCCGACCCCACCAGCATATCCTTCGGCTAACTTGACGCCGTTAATTACGTTACTGGGAGGCCGAAACCTCCCACTCGCGGCACGGTAGGCCTGTCCCCAAGGGTCCAGGTTTCCGGATTCAGCAATCGATTTGAAATACGAAAGTTGCGTCTCCTCCATTGCAGCCCTATACTTTGCCCTACGCGTGTGGAACCTAGTTCTGGCAGCTTCCTCCTGCGGGCCCCCGCCCCTACGGTAGGATTGCCATTCCCTACGCGCACGGTAGCACTCGCGGCGTAGCCGGTCTAGGACCGGTGTCCACCACTCGTACCCCCGCTCGACTCGACCCACCTTTCGCAACCCTAGCGCCTCCTTCGCTGCATGAGTCACCAGATGGGTGAACTGGGAGCAGATTGCCGAAGCAGGTCGGTTCCACTGAATTCGACCCACCCGCTCGTGTATCAAGCGCTCAAAGAAATCCCAAGACACACCCCGATCCCGAAAGCGCAACGGTTCCTCCGACAGCTCAGCGCCAGGAGCGGCTTCTTTCTTGCTTGCCACCATAAATGTAATGAGACGATGGTCGCTCATGATGACGTCGGGGCGCACCCTCCATCCTGTTACCAGGATGCCTTTTGTTAGCGTCAGGTCGATGTTGGACGATCCGTTCGATGTTGAGAACGTGGCGGGTTCATCTTGAACATTCGCCAAGCGGAGCCCATGTGCCAGGATGAACGCTTCCATCGATTCGCGACGGTGCGTAACATCCGGTCCGCGTCCAATGT
The DNA here is from genome assembly GCA_916618145.1 of Emmelina monodactyla. Classification (NCBI taxonomy): domain Eukaryota; kingdom Metazoa; phylum Arthropoda; class Insecta; order Lepidoptera; family Pterophoridae; genus Emmelina; species Emmelina monodactyla. The sequence goes on along the minus strand of OU745315.1, from coordinate 9,555,728 downwards.
ACTGCTTCTTCTCACAGTACCACATCGGAGAATGCGCGTTGGAGTCTACCCCAATGATGACCCGCTTCCCTTTCAGGGAACAGAGGACCATGCCGAGATGTTCGAGGTGGACATCTATGTCGTCGGCATACTGAAAGTATGCAGATACCAGGTATACTCCGTCCTTGTCGTTGAGTACATGACACACCGTACAGTGCGTGTTAGACAGGTGGTGTAGAACGGAGCAGGCCAGGTCTCTTCGACTGACATAGATGGCCGCCTTGGCATTGTCGCCGCATCGCAGTAATGGGAGTTGTGCGGTCGTTGAAGTGGAACCGGACCCAGGGTAATATTCCTGGACCAGAATGACGTCTAGGCCCAGTTCGCGAGCTACCAGGGGCAGCTCCATGGTGGCAAGTTCTGCTCCCGCCAAGTTAAGCTGACCGACGGTGATAGTAGTTTTGCTGGCCATTATGAATAATTTGTGGTCTCGACAATACGGCGCTCGGCGTGAATTCTTGCCGGACAGTCTCGGGCACCGGTGGTGTGCGTAGTTGCATCCTTGTGGCCGAATCTGGCGCAGGTCCCGCATTTCTTTATCTCTGCCGCACATTTTTCATCTTCATGAGCGCCACCACATTGGCCGCAGGTTGGCGTGGCGGCTTTACAAGAAGCCGCGATGTGGCCGTAGAGCTGGCACCGTCGGCAGCAAATGGCCGTGGTGAAATCCGCTAGGTAGGCAACCTCCC
>OU745315.1:9537500-9550000 GCA_916618145.1 Emmelina monodactyla | reverse complement strand
CTCACGGCTAAGCGAGCACGGTGCATGCATCGTCATAATAAACACACCCGCACACACACACAATACACGCAAGTGTCTCGTGTGCACGCGCGCGCGCATCGATAATTCGGAGTGTCACACCGTAACGCACGCAAACGTCTCGCACGTCCGTGAAGGACGCGAAGACGATCGCGCGTCGCTTGCGTGAGTGCCTGCGGCTGTGCGCCTGCGTATTGTAAATACTATTTTTAAACGGACCACACGACACCACCCCGAAAGGAAGCGCCACGTGGAAGCCGTCATGTGCAACGCACACAGCAGACGACACACAGTGATATGCGTCGTCCGCCGTGCACAGTGCAGTGTGGCATTTGTTTTTATACAGCCGGCCCTCAGACAGGAGTGGTCCTGGATGTGTCTCCACGGACCGCAATGTGCGTTCGAAATGTCGATGTTCAAATGTGTCCTGCAGTTCACACTACGACGCGCAGTTAACTGCGTTCTTCATCGACCCGCGAGCCAAGTGATCCACCGTCCAGGGTGATAGTTTAATTTGTTAACCGATTGTTATCTCAGACGACAAATTTTCGTTTGTTTGTTTTGTGTTTGTGATAAACACATACATTTTCTTGACGTGTGCTAATGAACGGAAAGTGAAAAAAAAAAAAAGTTTAAAAACAAAAAAAAAACATATTTTATTTTGTTTTATATCTTAGAAAAAAACGCCGAAACACAACGGTGCCACCCACGACAGCGATGCCTACGAACAATTTTTTTTCTAAACCGCTCGATTTCGATCGCTCGAAACCGGTGTGTTTTATGTTTAAAGTTCGTCTCGTACGCAAGCCATACATTGAATGAGCGAACGCGGATTTCCGTCCACTCGTGTATCTTGCGCAACGAACTGTCGTCGTTCGAATTCAAACACTCTGAATCAACTGAGCGTTTGAGTTTGTGTGTGTCTTAGGGGACAATAATATACAAACACGTCACATCGATGCACTGTTACGTACAACAACGGCGCGCAGTACGTTAATGATCCTTCCGCAGGTTCCCCTACGGAAACCTTGTTACGACTTTTACTTTGTTATACTTTGAATTTCACTAGTGGGTGTTGGTAGATGAACGCCAGGGCTCCCCTTACCCTTTTTGAAGTCTAGCTCAGCAGAAAGCACGGGGTCGCGAGTAGGCAGGCTCAGAGGCTGGGAAGGAATGCTACAAAATAATTTATACGAGGCGCCAGTAGCAATCCCTGCCCTACACAAGCTATAGCGATGGGTGGAGTAGAGAAATGATACAACAAATTGTTTATAAATGCAGCGAAATTATATTAATTACGTACTAAGCATACAATGGGGTAGTCCCTAACCCTGTTCAAATTGTATGTTTACATAAGAGCTACTTATAAGGTAGTAATAACTAGTATTATAAATTATTAAAGAGGAGACAGCCACAGGTGTGGGTGCTCCATGAAAGTAAGTCAAAAGGTTATATTTGCTTAATACAACATTACAATGGTGTAGTACCTAACCTTGCTCAAAACTTGTAGTTTAAATAGAAGCTACTTATAAGGTAGTAATAACTGTTGTTAAACTATCAAAGAGGAGGCAGCCGCAGGCGTGGATGCTCCATGGAAGTAAGTCAAAAGGTAGGACTCACCAGAGAAATTTGATACTTATAGCAGGCTTAAGAGAGCTGCATAACATCAAAGTAAAATTCTAAACATACCAAAAAGACCTAGTCCAGAATAAAAAAAAAAAACCCTGAAACCAAACAGCATTATTAGCATGACGCAATTGCACTGTAGGCACAGTATATTAAACAAAAAGAGTGCAAGCTTACCACATTGTGGGTTATAAGTTAAATTCAAATGACCAGTCCAAAGGTCACACGCAGGCAGCACGAGTTAACCTAGCAAATTAGATGCACAACATCAGTAAAAGCGCATACGGCGATAATATTGAAAAGAAATATGAATGTTGAAGAGCATGCTTACCAGCCATCTCCATGGTATAAAGCTTGATGGGAGTTTAAAAGATGGAAATCATGCCAAAGGCCGTGCGGCGACGCCGTCAAAGAGTGAAACTATAAACAAAACACAATATCAACGCTTGATCATAGGCTTGCATGTACAAATCTCACCTGAAGAAACGATGCACATACATAACAAGTTAAGTAAAAAAGATTTCACGAAAACATATCGAGGCTTGTCTGCTAACGCACATCCAAAGGAAAAATAACCTTCAAAAATGGATGGCGGCTACACGTATGCGAGATCTGTCGCCTGTCATTGTCAAAAGACACTGACAACGAAGTAGGGAGTTACCCTTTAAAAAAAAACAACGTAACAGTACCCTTCCAGTTGGGGAAAATTTTTATTTCAAAATTTGTGAAAAGAAATTTTGAAATAAAAATTTTGCTATGCTTCCCAGCATCAGAAGACTCAACATCAACAAACAAAAAGGATCAGAGGCAGAGACTAACCCAAAGAAAATAAAAATGTGAAATTTCAAGTTTCACCGTTAACACCAAAAACACATTATTCAACCAAAACCAAAAACAAAAAAAGGTTTGGACACCCTACATTCCATGTCCAAGCAACTATGAACTCAAAAATTTCCCAACACCAATGTGGAAATCACAAAAATAAAAATTAAGTTTCAACTCCTATGAAATTCTTAGATTCAAATAAACTAAGTATCTAAACCATTCCCTAGGTTTATTAATAAGGCTTAAAAAAAACTAAACTAATAAGCCTGACCACATAACAGTACCAGAAATCAACCGTGCAAGTTTTGCAATAATTAAAGAATTACAAAACGCAGGGGCACAGGCTGGGCACCGCATGGAGTACAAACAAATAAGGTAAGCTGTGTACAAGGCGCTATATAGAACGCAACACAGAAAAGATGCGAACTACGACGAGGAAGTTCACAAAAAAGGTAAACAAAATGAACGAAACATAAAGATGACTTGCCCACTCCCAGGAGTAACTCCAAAGTAGCAAGCTGAGCACCTACTCGAGATGTGATGAGAGGTAAATGTGCGAGAGACGAGCTGGCTACCCTACTCTAATATCGAGAGGGCGGTGGTACTCACCCAGTCGGACTTGGCACGGAGTCCTACCACCAATTAGGCATGCAAAAAAATCGTAAACAGGTCAGGTGTACAGGGCCTAAAAAAAATATAAAGACAGGTGTATAGGACCTGTAACAAAACCGTGTATATAAAGAAAAATAAAAAGGTTGGTTAGCAGTTAGCAGACATAAAAAGAAGCCAAGTGACGTCGAAAAAGAAAAGGGGTGAATGTTGTTTTAGGATTCACAATCTTCACCACGATTAATAATATCCTTAATGTGGAAGTCACCCAACGATTTTCCTTGTAAGGACTTAAGAGTATAGACCAAAGGAGAACGCTTCTTAGCTATGACACATTTTTCAAATTTAGGGCAGAGTTTAGCAGAAAAATGTTTATCCGCGTTAGAAAGAGGAAAACACTTTTTATAAACAATTTGACCCTCTTCATATTGAAGTGGCCGCTTTCTTAAGTTATAATGTTTAGCTCCCTGAGCATGGGCCTTAAGTAGATGTGACCTGACACTAGTGAAAACTTCTTTCAGCTTAGAGATTCCCGTAACAAAAGGTTGAGACTCCACCACCACATCTGAGCGCTCTAAGGAAGTGTCAGCATTGTAAAGCGAACCGTCAACTATCATCTCCCTACCGTGGTTAAGGTAAAAGGCCGTAAACTTAGTTCCTTCATGAACGTGGGTATTCAGGGCGCATTGTATCTCCGGAATGTTCTGATCCCATTTCCTATGGTCAGAACGCACGTAGGAGGCAATCGCACGAACGATATCCCTATTTACCCTTTCGGTTTGGTTCGTCTGTGGATGATAACGCGGGTTGTAGAATATGTGAGGAACGCCGTACTCAGTCAAAGCATCTCTAAATTCTTTCGAAACAAACTGAGGACCGTTGTCTGTGTACAAAATCTTACACACACCGTGAACGAGGAAAACGTGTTTAGTCAGACAACGAACTACTGCTTTAGCAGACACCTTGCGTAAGGGAAAAAGCAAAACATATTTACTAAAATAATCAGAGACTACAAACAGATACTGGTTCTGGGAGTAAGACGGAGGAAAAGGACCGAGAATGTCACATGAGATGGCCTCCCACGGACGAGTCACTTGCCTAGGCTGACCCATTAGACCAGGACGAGCAGTATTAACAGGCTTGTAGCAACGACATGTTTCACAGGCATCGACGTATGACTTGACATCCTTGTAAAGCGAAGGCCAGAAATACAACGCACTAATTCGTTTGTGGGTCTTGGCGACACCAAAGTGTCCAGCAGTTGGATCATCGTGGTACTTTTTTAAAATCTCCGTTCGATGATCGAGCGGCACGACCATCTTCCAATCGAATTGAGAAGTAAGGTTGTATTTATTCTTGGAAAGGCGGAAAAGTTTACTATCGGATACCCTAAAATTCGGAAACAAACGAGGACTCTTAGTACAGCCTTCGAAGAGCTTATTATACCAAATGTCGCAACTCTGAGAGGGATCGATTTCGATGGATCCTACCTGAATTCGCGACAGAGTGTCCGGAAGAATATGTTCTTTCCCTTTTCTGTGGATAATCTCGAATTCGAACTGACTCAGGCGACAGGCCCAACGGTTCAGACGACCGGTTGGGTTCTTAAGCTTATGGAACCACAAAAGAGATGCGTGGTCAGTCACGATAAAACACTTCCTACCTTCGACATAGGCGCGATATTGTTCCAAAGCAAAGATCACAGCCAAAAGCTCACGCTCTGTGGCCGTATAGTTGCATTCAGGCGCAGTTAAAGTGCGACTGGAATAAGCTATGGGATGGTCAACCCCATTAATTTTCTGAGTCAAGACAGCACCAATGGCAAACGAGGAGGCATCGGCGTGTATATAGAAAGGTTCTTTGAAATCAGGACACCTGAGGATAGGAGCAGAGATGAGAGCTGTTTTTAAATTAAGGAAGGAATGTTCAGCTTCCGGAGACCAAAGGAATTTCTGCTTCTGACTGGTGAGCCTAGAAAGAGGGCGAGCAACTTTGGAGAAGTCCCTTATAAAACGACGGTACCACCCTGCCATTCCTAAAAACCGCTTCGTCTGCTTGGCATCTGTGGGACGAGGGAAGTTCGAGATAGCTTCAACCTTAGCAGGATCCGTCCGCAGACCGAAAGAGTCCACAACATAACCGAGATATTTTAACTCACTACGACAAAAGAGAGACTTCTTCATGTTCACCGTCAAGTTGGCAGACTTAAGCTTAGCCAAAACTTGATTAAGGATACGGATATGTTCCTCGAAGGTGTTGGTACATATAATGATGTCATCAATATAACAGAAAACTTTATTGTCAAATTGGGCGGAGAAAAGTTGGTCCATTAACCTTTGCATGGTAGCAGATGCACCAACGAGGCCAAAACACATAACGTTATAATGGAAAAGACCTTTCCCAGGCACCGTAAATGCAGTTTTCTCCTTGGAAGAAGGAGACAAGGGAATCTGATGATAAGCAGCACTCAAATCGATTGAAGATAAAAACTTAGCGTCTCGCAGATTATCAAGGATATAGTCAATATAAGGAAGTGGATAAGCGTCCGATTTAGAAACGGAATTAAGTTTCCTACTATCCAGACAGAGTCTCATGTCGCCATTGGACTTAGGCACCATGGTGACAGGGGAATTCCAGGGGGAAGAAGAAGCTTCGACAACGCCAGTAGCTAACATACGTTCCACCTCCTGGTTTAGATATTCGAGTTTCGCAGGACTTAAACGATAATAACGTTGCTTAATAGGTTTCGCGTCGCCAGTATTAATCACATGTTCAATTAGAGAGGTACGTCCCAAACCAACATGTTCAGTGTCGACTGACTTAAATAGTTCCTGAACTTCCAACAGTTGAGATTTCTGTTCAGGTGACAAAGAACCTACTCCTTTCAAACCTTCCTCCTGAATTGAGGCCAAAGAGGCGCCGATAGAATGAACGCTAGCCTCAGGAATACAAGCTAGAATGTCAGGAGCTAAATTAAATGATTTCCAAAAGTTAACACCAAAATGAACAGGTAGTTGAATCTCAGGCAGAACATGGAAAGTAATAATTTCGATCTTGTTATTATATTCAATAGGAATGTCCATATAAAATTTACATAAAAATTCTTTACCACTAGCCACTTTTAAAACTTTAGGTAAACTAAATTCCAGCAAGGGAATGTTAAATTTTAAAAATACCTTGTGTGCATAATTACCAAGAATAGAACAAGCTGCACCACAGTCAAGTAGGCCAGTTACATTGACACCAAGTACTTTAACAGTTAAATAGGGTCTAATATCATCATAGTCCGGTTTAAAGTAGACCTCCTCGCACCTTGACGAAGAGGTAGGGCACACTAGTTTTTTGTCCGGGTACACTTTTGACATTCTGTGGTACGGACACCAGGATTACCACAACGGAAACAAACAACAGACCTAGACACATTACACAAGCGAGTTAGATGACTACCATTACATCTAAAACATAAAGCAGAAGGCTTCGCCTTATTGTTAACTACAGTTTGGTCAGTTTGTACCAGGGAGACAGAGTTCTGATCATTTTGTTTAGACTGTACAGAACTGATTTTATTAAAAGGAAAACCACGTTTATGTTTTGAACAAAAATCAGAGGAGCAAGCAGAGGACTTAGACGTATTAGGTTCCCGGAAGTCATCAGCTTTAACTTTAATCAATTCTAACTTCTTACATAAAGATTGTAATTGAGAAATGGAAGTTACCTCAACTAAACCTAAACCTTGACTATATTCAGGCCGTATATTACGAAGTAAGATATCCAGCTTCTCGGCGTCCGGGAGCTCGGAGCTCAACCTAGACATCATGCTAAGCATAATACTCATATACACAACCACAGTCTCGTCTTTGGCTTGTGTTCTAGCTAAAATCTCATGACGCAGTTTAAAGTCGTAATCAGGTAAGTCAAAGTCAGAACGTAAGGCATCAATTAACGCACGGTACGAAAAGAAACGTGATCGGTTCGCTCTAAACCAGTGTAGTGCAGGGCCTTCAACCAGTTCCGAGAATCCATTGAACAGTAGTTTTTCAGGGATGTCTCTAGCCAATTTCAATTCCTCCAGGCGTATTAAAAAAGAGCGAACACAAGTATCGCCATTAAATTTGATATTTAAAGAATTCAAATTCAACTTAGATTCAGATTTACAGACAACACTAGGCAAAGTTCTATCACAAGACTGACCTTCAGAATCCGAAGAGGAGTCAGACACAATCTGGTAGTCAGCCATGGCCTTGACCAGACAACCTTTGAGTCTGTCACTCTCTGTAGTAGAAGGAGAGATCCGCGACAACCTTAAAAGCAAATAGTTACACCTACCGAGTAACCTAGACCTTGTTTGGTCAGACACTAAGTCCGCATCAAAACCTTTAAGTATTTCATCAACCTTAGGTGAAAGTAATATGATCTCACTATCAGCTTCAACAACAATATTTACTGAGGGGGATAAACTACCCCTTGTGGAAAGTTTAAGTGCCTTCCTAAGGTATTTTCTAAGATCTTCACAAGTACATGGTTGTTTAACAGTTATGTTTCTTAATTGTAGTTCATGAGTCAACTCATCTTTGGTTAAAAAGTTTACATTACAACCTATGGTGTCAGACATATTGAAATAAACATAAACAACCACTAAAGCAATATAAAACTAAAGCTCAATGAATACAATTAAATAACAAACAAAAGTACATGTAATTGTTTGAATAATGTTACTTAATATATAAATGCAAAGTAAATGTTACTTTATTAAAACATTAACAATATAACTCAATATACACTACACACCCATAGCTATATCTGAGCCACACGTTGGGTCCGCCACTGTTATACTTTGAATTTCACTAGTGGGTGTTGGTAGATGAACGCCAGGGCTCCCCTTACCCTTTTTGAAGTCTAGCTCAGCAGAAAGCACGGGGTCGCGAGTAGGCAGGCTCAGAGGCTGGGAAGGAATGCTACAAAATAATTTATACGAGGCGCCAGTAGCAATCCCTGCCCTACACAAGCTATAGCGATGGGTGGAGTAGAGAAATGATACAACAAATTGTTTATAAATGCAGCGAAATTATATTAATTACGTACTAAGCATACAATGGGGTAGTCCCTAACCCTGTTCAAATTGTATGTTTACATAAGAGCTACTTATAAGGTAGTAATAACTAGTATTATAAATTATTAAAGAGGAGACAGCCACAGGTGTGGGTGCTCCATGAAAGTAAGTCAAAAGGTTATATTTGCTTAATACAACATTACAATGGTGTAGTACCTAACCTTGCTCAAAACTTGTAGTTTAAATAGAAGCTACTTATAAGGTAGTAATAACTGTTGTTAAACTATCAAAGAGGAGGCAGCCGCAGGCGTGGATGCTCCATGGAAGTAAGTCAAAAGGTAGGACTCACCAGAGAAATTTGATACTTATAGCAGGCTTAAGAGAGCTGCATAACATCAAAGTAAAATTCTAAACATACCAAAAAGACCTAGTCCAGAATAAAAAAAAAAAACCCTGAAACCAAACAGCATTATTAGCATGACGCAATTGCACTGTAGGCACAGTATATTAAACAAAAAGAGTGCAAGCTTACCACATTGTGGGTTATAAGTTAAATTCAAATGACCAGTCCAAAGGTCACACGCAGGCAGCACGAGTTAACCTAGCAAATTAGATGCACAACATCAGTAAAAGCGCATACGGCGATAATATTGAAAAGAAATATGAATGTTGAAGAGCATGCTTACCAGCCATCTCCATGGTATAAAGCTTGATGGGAGTTTAAAAGATGGAAATCATGCCAAAGGCCGTGCGGCGACGCCGTCAAAGAGTGAAACTATAAACAAAACACAATATCAACGCTTGATCATAGGCTTGCATGTACAAATCTCACCTGAAGAAACGATGCACATACATAACAAGTTAAGTAAAAAAGATTTCACGAAAACATATCGAGGCTTGTCTGCTAACGCACATCCAAAGGAAAAATAACCTTCAAAAATGGATGGCGGCTACACGTATGCGAGATCTGTCGCCTGTCATTGTCAAAAGACACTGACAACGAAGTAGGGAGTTACCCTTTAAAAAAAAACAACGTAACAACTTCCTCTAAATGATCAAGTTTGGTCAACTTCCCAGCAACGCCGACGGCCGTGAAGCCACCGCGTGTCGGTCCGAAGACCTCACTAAATCATTCAATCGGTAGTAGCGACGGGCGGTGTGTACAAAGGGCAGGGACGTAATCAACGCGAGCTTATGACTCGCGCTTACTAGGAATTCCTCGTTTATGGGGGATAATTGCAAACCCCAATCCCCAGCACGAAGGAGTTTCAACGGGTTGCCCGGGCCTCTAGGCCAGGGAGAACATGCTGATTCCTTCAGTGTAGCGCGCGTGCGGCCCAGGACATCTAAGGGCATCACAGACCTGTTATTGCTCAATCTCGTGCGGCTCGAAGCCGCCGGTCCCTCTAAGAAGAATTTTAATACGTCGTCAGTGAGTTGCGTGGACGAGCCACGCGCACTTGAATTACGACGCCTATTTAGCAGGCTAGAGTCTCGTTCGTTACCGGAATTAACCAGACAAATCGCTCCACCAACTAAGAACGGCCATGCACCACCACCCACCGAATCAAGAAAGAGCTATTAATCTGTCAATCCTTCCGGTGTCCGGGCCTGGTGAGATTTCCCGTGTTGAGTCAAATTAAGCCGCAGGCTCCACTCCTGGTGGTGCCCTTCCGTCAATTCCTTTAAGTTTCAGCTTTGCAACCATACTCCCCCCGGAGTCCAAAATCTTTGGTTTCCCGGAAGCTGCCCGCCGAGCCATTGTAGTAACGTCGGCGGATCGCTAGATGACATATTTACGGTTAGAACTAGGGCGGTATCTAATCGCCTTCGAACCTCTAACTTTCGTTCTTGATTGATGAAAACACCTTTGGCAAATGCTTTCGCTGATGTTCGTCTTGCGACGATCCAAGAATTTCACCTCTAACGTCGCAATACGAATGCCCCCAGTTATCCCTATTAATCATTACCTCGGAGTTCTGAAAACCAACAAAATAGAACCGAGATCATATTCTATTATTCCATGCACGAAATATTCAAGCAGCATTTTGAGCCCGCTTTGAGCACTCTAATTTGTTCAAAGTAAAATTGTCGGCCCATCTCGACACTCACTGAAGAGCACCGCGATAGGATTTTGATATTGAACCGGCGTTTTACCGCCGGCTCACCGACGATATGCTCCGCAAACGTGTCAGTATCACCGCGGATGCGGTGCACCGACAGCGCGGCGCACAAATGCAACTACGAGCTTTTTAACCGCAACAATTTTAGTATACGCTATTGGAGCTGGAATTACCGCGGCTGCTGGCACCAGACTTGCCCTCCAATTGTTCCTCGTTAAAATATTTAAAGTGTACTCATTCCGATTACGAGGCCTCGTAAGAGTCCCGTATCGTTATTTTTCGTCACTACCTCCCCGTGCCGGGAGTGGGTAATTTGCGCGCCTGCTGCCTTCCTTGGATGTGGTAGCCGTTTCTCAGGCTCCCTCTCCGGAATCGAACCCTGATTCCCCGTTACCCGTGACAACCATGGTAGTCGCAGAAACTACCATCGAAAGTTGATAAGGCAGACATTTGAAAGATGCGTCGCCGGTACTGGACCATGCGATCGGCAAAAGTTATCCAGATTCATCAAAATTAACGACTTCGGACGCGAGGCCCTCCGTCGATTGGTTTTGATCTAATAAAAGCACTCATCCCATCACTGGTCAGAGTTCTGATTGCATGTATTAGCTCTAGAATTACCACAGTTATCCAAGTAACTGAGTAAGATCTAAGGAACCAAAACTGATATATTGAGCCATTCGCGGTATCGCCTTAATACGGCTTGCACTGAGACATGCATGGCTTAATCTTTGAGACAAGCATATAACTACTGGCAGGATCAACCAGGGAGCTATCACACAACGGATTCGCGCACCGCACGCGCACGCGCGGCACACTCATCACATCAGACGCGTCCGAGGCTTACGCCCAGAACGCGACCCGTGACTTGCTCTCTACTACTCCCTACTCACTTACACTATGTTAAAATAACTAGTTTAAGTAAGAGTGAGCAGTAAAATATGGAATTTGGCGTACACAACGCGCACGAGCCAACGACTAAATCGACTCGGTCGCTTACTGCATACAAGCGCACTCGCGTAATTAAACGCGCGACGCCACTATTGAATGTTTCAAACCAGACTTATGTGTTCATGTTTTAATACGACACGCTTTTAGCGCGCGCACATATACTCTTCTGACACAAACGCGTTCAAATCACATGTATGATTCGGCCCGGTCGTTCAGAGGACACACCCGATGAGAATATAGTGCCTGTTAAGCTTCTCTATTATAAAATCCGCCTCTAGTTATAGAGCGCGGTGCACGTTGTGGCGACTAGCACGTACCATCGAGACGCACGACCCTCACAGAAGGCGAAATACGAATCGGGCACTGAGCAAGTCTCTCGAGCCGCAATATCATGTTGACCACCACCACTTTTACAAATAGCAGTTTTCAAACACATGACTGCGTACGTCACTGACTACATCTTCATCATCATCATTATTATTATACATTGGATCGTATTGTATTCTAATAACCAAAACGCAAAAAGACATCGTAAGAATGTAAAACACTGAACGTGAGACGATCACACACAAACACAACACATATACATTATAACAAACATATGGTTTGACTGGACACCTGAGAAGGGTAGTAGTTTACGCTTTAACTCGCACATATGCACAGTAATAAAACAATATATATGCACGAAAAGCACAACCGACACCCCGCCAAACAGAGTCGAGTATTTGTTATAAGTATCAGTTTTAGTTAGACTTGGTGATCGTCGTCAACAGGCGTTTCACATCAAATACATCAAACGAGTACTGTCGACTGTCTTTTGTTTTTCGATTTTCGAACACAAACTTCTCTAGTCACTCGCTCCCATACATATACGGAATCGTTCGATCGGTGTCGCCGCACGGGTATACCATCTCAAGAAGTGATTTTATGAAAGTTTATATTTTTTTTATTCCCGATTGTTTACCATTGTATATGCGTTAAAGGGGAAGTGGGAGATGTGAAAAATGATTGAAAGTGGGAAAAATGTGGTCAAACGGGAAAAGTGTGACCAAATGGGAATCTTATAAAAATCATATAGTACACATGTACAGGTCACAATATGTGAACGAGAGTCGTGTCTAAGTGGGAATTTTCGATAGAAAACGGGAATTCGGGTCATATCGGGAAAATGAAAACACTGTCTTCAATCATATTATTCGACTAGCTACTGTAACATTATATTACTCTACAGCGAGACAGTCATGTTATCATCGTCATCACACATAAAACTTTAGATACTGTACGTAGGGCGAGATTAG
>OU745315.1:9530000-9532500 GCA_916618145.1 Emmelina monodactyla | reverse complement strand
CGACCCGCTCGGATCTAGACGCGGCTCTCGCAGCAGACCATTGTGAGGACTCCAGCCTCCCAAACCTCTTGACGATAAGCTCGGGGACCATCGTCCTCAACGATGGGATCGCGAGACCACCATCTTTTGCGGATGCATGAAAATAGGCCGTCGGCACATCCATTGGGAGCCTAAGCCAGACTCGTATGACACTTCGGATCTGTACATCTAGTGCACGCAATCGTTGGTCCGTGATATTGCCCAGCACAAGGCCGTGCAAAAATCGCGGGACTAGGTACGTGCGCACCAACTCTAGTCGCTGCTGCGGCTTGAGCGGTGCTTTGGTGATATTTCGCAACGCTACCTTAATTGAATGCTCCATTTGACAAACTCCAGCTACGTCAAAGTCAACTCCCAGGTACCTGAAACGTTCAACGCAATTAATTTGTTTCAGCCATTTCCGGTTTACCCTGAAATGGCGTCCTTCAAGATAATGTACTTTCTTGCGTTTCCCATCGGGCACCATGGACAGAACTGAGCACTTACCAATGTTAAGACGGAGCCCCATCGATGCCGCGATCTCTCCCACCACATCAAGGACCTGCTGCATACCACATCTCGATCCTGATACAAGTACCAGGTCGTCGGCATAGGCTAGAGCCGAGACACGCTCATTTTCCAACCTATAGCCAACTTCTTTGGGAAGGGACGCAAGAATTAGATCCATGACAAAGTTGAAAAGCCACGGCGATAATGGGTCTCCCTGGCGGACGCCTCTTCCAATTTTTACAGGAGTGTCGCTGGTATCTCCGTTTGCGGCTAAGGTGGTCGAAGCCGTTTCATATATGCTAGCGACATAGTTGCAGAACGCCTCCGGCATGCCTCTAGCTCTCAGTAATCTGATCAGCGCCGCATGCGACACTGTGTCAAACGCCTTCGAGAAATCAAGGACCGCCACATGGCATTCACGCAACTTCTTCCTGCAGTCCCCTAGCACTGCGTCCAGCACTGCCGAATTCTCGAGAGTGCCGTCCGCGCGAACGAATCCGCGTTGTCGTGCATCAGGTGGACAGCAACGGTCCAATCTTCGTGCAAGGATGGAATGCATATGCCGAAGAGGCACCGACGCGATAGTTATCGGCCGATACTCCCCCGGCCCCACAGGTTCATCTGTTTTAGGCACAAAAATCGTTCGACATTGCTTAAATTGTTCCGGCACACCAGTTCTCATCCAGTGGTTAAAGATTTCTGTCTTGCTGGCATTCGGGACCCCTCTCCAGTCCTCGGCGCGGACGCCATCTGGACCGGGTGCTGACCTTTTGTCTACGCGGGATGCTTTAACCTCATCTTCGGTTATGGGCTTCCACAGCTCGGAAAAGTCGACGGGGCTACCCTCCGCTACCTGTAGTTTTTGAGCTTCCAGGGCTTTGGGAGTCGGTCCGGAGACTTCCTCAACAGTTTCCAGTATAGGGCGCCAGAAGGAGTCCATATCCTGAATACCGTGGTTCGTTCTCCGGCACTGACCGTCGATAATCTCAGCTGCTGCGCGACTAGGATTCTTACGATAGAGTTCCTGAACCCTTGCATACTCTCTTCTGCGCTTAGCTCTTGAGTTGAGCGGGGTCTTGCTAATAACATTATTGGTTTTGCTGTGCCTTAAGCGCCGCCGTCTAGAGTCTCCCGGTTGTTTCCTCGCCGCGACCCTTGCTAGAAGTTCCGCGACAATTCTATCCCCAGAATACGACTCCAGATTAGGAGGAGCGTCAACGACTTCGATTAAGAGCAGGGGATCCGGCCCAGCCTCGACGACCTGCTCCGGCGCTTCACACACATCTTCAATAATTACGTCTTGCGTGTGCATGTTCACGCTTTGGGTGGTTAGTGCCAGTTCGCTCCGATACTGGCTGACTAGAGCTTTATAAGAGTCCTTTCTTCTAACCCCCTTTATTGCTTCAAGTGTCCTCCCGAACCCGGGGAGGCCATTGAATAGTTGTTGGTTGATGTGTGATCCAACACCGGGAGCAAGGCCAGCCTCGGTCTTAGCCAGAATAGCCAGCTCCTCATCTCGCCATCGTCGCTTCGTCTCCTTAGGCGGAGCGGACAGCACATTTGCTTCCACTGGGTGGGCGCGCCGCATGTGCACACCCAACCCGATCTTGGTCCTAAAGGACCGGCCACACACTTGGCACGTTCGAGCAGGCGACGAGCCAGAGTCCGTTTGAACCCCGACTTGAGCGTCTGAACGGGAAATTTTCGCGACCTCTAGCTCCAGTGGGAGGCCAGAGGGACGAGGATTCGTTTTATTGTAATCTGTGTCTGTTGCGATAATTGTCCCAAATGTGGCGGGCTGCAAACCCACCACAAGGGTTCGCCCATGGTTAGTCGCGATGGCCCCACCCGAAGGTAACCATGAACTTGTCTTGACTCCGTAGAGACATGACCTACGGGGCTGATTGGGAACCTCCCCCAATCCTCACTTGGGTCACACTACTATAGCGAGATGTTAAAGTAGTGTCGCACA
>OU745315.1:9522500-9525000 GCA_916618145.1 Emmelina monodactyla | reverse complement strand
GCTCCACTCCTGGTGGTGCCCTTCCGTCAATTCCTTTAAGTTTCAGCTTTGCAACCATACTCCCCCCGGAGTCCAAAATCTTTGGTTTCCCGGAAGCTGCCCGCCGAGCCATTGTAGTAACGTCGGCGGATCGCTAGATGACATATTTACGGTTAGAACTAGGGCGGTATCTAATCGCCTTCGAACCTCTAACTTTCGTTCTTGATTGATGAAAACACCTTTGGCAAATGCTTTCGCTGATGTTCGTCTTGCGACGATCCAAGAATTTCACCTCTAACGTCGCAATACGAATGCCCCCAGTTATCCCTATTAATCATTACCTCGGAGTTCTGAAAACCAACAAAATAGAACCGAGATCATATTCTATTATTCCATGCACGAAATATTCAAGCAGCATTTTGAGCCCGCTTTGAGCACTCTAATTTGTTCAAAGTAAAATTGTCGGCCCATCTCGACACTCACTGAAGAGCACCGCGATAGGATTTTGATATTGAACCGGCGTTTTACCGCCGGCTCACCGACGATATGCTCCGCAAACGTGTCAGTATCACCGCGGATGCGGTGCACCGACAGCGCGGCGCACAAATGCAACTACGAGCTTTTTAACCGCAACAATTTTAGTATACGCTATTGGAGCTGGAATTACCGCGGCTGCTGGCACCAGACTTGCCCTCCAATTGTTCCTCGTTAAAATATTTAAAGTGTACTCATTCCGATTACGAGGCCTCGTAAGAGTCCCGTATCGTTATTTTTCGTCACTACCTCCCCGTGCCGGGAGTGGGTAATTTGCGCGCCTGCTGCCTTCCTTGGATGTGGTAGCCGTTTCTCAGGCTCCCTCTCCGGAATCGAACCCTGATTCCCCGTTACCCGTGACAACCATGGTAGTCGCAGAAACTACCATCGAAAGTTGATAAGGCAGACATTTGAAAGATGCGTCGCCGGTACTGGACCATGCGATCGGCAAAAGTTATCCAGATTCATCAAAATTAACGACTTCGGACGCGAGGCCCTCCGTCGATTGGTTTTGATCTAATAAAAGCACTCATCCCATCACTGGTCAGAGTTCTGATTGCATGTATTAGCTCTAGAATTACCACAGTTATCCAAGTAACTGAGTAAGATCTAAGGAACCAAAACTGATATATTGAGCCATTCGCGGTATCGCCTTAATACGGCTTGCACTGAGACATGCATGGCTTAATCTTTGAGACAAGCATATAACTACTGGCAGGATCAACCAGGGAGCTATCACACAACGGATTCGCGCACCGCACGCGCACGCGCGGCACACTCATCACATCAGACGCGTCCGAGGCTTACGCCCAGAACGCGACCCGTGACTTGCTCTCTACTACTCCCTACTCACTTACACTATGTTAAAATAACTAGTTTAAGTAAGAGTGAGCAGTAAAATATGGAATTTGGCGTACACAACGCGCACGAGCCAACGACTAAATCGACTCGGTCGCTTACTGCATACAAGCGCACTCGCGTAATTAAACGCGCGACGCCACTATTGAATGTTTCAAACCAGACTTATGTGTTCATGTTTTAATACGACACGCTTTTAGCGCGCGCACATATACTCTTCTGACACAAACGCGTTCAAATCACATGTATGATTCGGCCCGGTCGTTCAGAGGACACACCCGATGAGAATATAGTGCCTGTTAAGCTTCTCTATTATAAAATCCGCCTCTAGTTATAGAGCGCGGTGCACGTTGTGGCGACTAGCACGTACCATCGAGACGCACGACCCTCACAGAAGGCGAAATACGAATCGGGCACTGAGCAAGTCTCTCGAGCCGCAATATCATGTTGACCACCACCACTTTTACAAATAGCAGTTTTCAAACACATGACTGCGTACGTCACTGACTACATCTTCATCATCATCATTATTATTATACATTGGATCGTATTGTATTCTAATAACCAAAACGCAAAAAGACATCGTAAGAATGTAAAACACTGAACGTGAGACGATCACACACAAACACAACACATATACATTATAACAAACATATGGTTTGACTGGACACCTGAGAAGGGTAGTAGTTTACGCTTTAACTCGCTATATATGCACGAAAAGCACAACCGACACCCCGCCAAACAGAGTCGAGTATTTGTTATAAGTATCAGTTTTAGTTAGACTTGGTGATCGTCGTCAACAGGCGTTTCACATCAAATACATCAAACGAGTACTGTCGACTGTCTTTTGTTTTTCGATTTTCGAACACAAACTTCTCTAGTCACTCGCTCCCATACATATACGGAATCGTTCGATCGGTGTCGCCGCACGGGTATACCATCTCAAGAAGTGATTTTATGAAAGTTTATATTTTTTTTATTCCCGATTGTTTACCATTGTATATGCGTTAAAGGGGAAGTGGGAGATGTGAAAAATGATTGAAAGTGGGAAAAATGTGGTCAAACGGGAAAAGTGTGACCAAATGGGAATCTTATAAAAATCATATAGTACACATGTACAGGTCACAAT
>OU745315.1:9507500-9515000 GCA_916618145.1 Emmelina monodactyla | reverse complement strand
AAAAACAAAAAAAAAACATATTTTATTTTGTTTTATATCTTAGAAAAAAACGCCGAAACACAACGGTGCCACCCACGACAGCGATGCCTACGAACAATTTTTTTTCTAAACCGCTCGATTTCGATCGCTCGAAACCGGTGTGTTTTATGTTTAAAGTTCGTCTCGTACGCAAGCCATACATTGAATGAGCGAACGCGGATTTCCGTCCACTCGTGTATCTTGCGCAACGAACTGTCGTCGTTCGAATTCAAACACTCTGAATCAACTGAGCGTTTGAGTTTGTGTGTGTCTTAGGGGACAATAATATACAAACACGTCACATCGATGCACTGTTACGTACAACAACGGCGCGCAGTACGTTAATGATCCTTCCGCAGGTTCCCCTACGGAAACCTTGTTACGACTTTTACTTCCTCTAAATGATCAAGTTTGGTCAACTTCCCAGCAACGCCGACGGCCGTGAAGCCACCGCGTGTCGGTCCGAAGACCTCACTAAATCATTCAATCGGTAGTAGCGACGGGCGGTGTGTACAAAGGGCAGGGACGTAATCAACGCGAGCTTATGACTCGCGCTTACTAGGAATTCCTCGTTTATGGGGGATAATTGCAAACCCCAATCCCCAGCACGAAGGAGTTTCAACGGGTTGCCCGGGCCTCTAGGCCAGGGAGAACATGCTGATTCCTTCAGTGTAGCGCGCGTGCGGCCCAGGACATCTAAGGGCATCACAGACCTGTTATTGCTCAATCTCGTGCGGCTCGAAGCCGCCGGTCCCTCTAAGAAGAATTTTAATACGTCGTCAGTGAGTTGCGTGGACGAGCCACGCGCACTTGAATTACGACGCCTATTTAGCAGGCTAGAGTCTCGTTCGTTACCGGAATTAACCAGACAAATCGCTCCACCAACTAAGAACGGCCATGCACCACCACCCACCGAATCAAGAAAGAGCTATTAATCTGTCAATCCTTCCGGTGTCCGGGCCTGGTGAGATTTCCCGTGTTGAGTCAAATTAAGCCGCAGGCTCCACTCCTGGTGGTGCCCTTCCGTCAATTCCTTTAAGTTTCAGCTTTGCAACCATACTCCCCCCGGAGTCCAAAATCTTTGGTTTCCCGGAAGCTGCCCGCCGAGCCATTGTAGTAACGTCGGCGGATCGCTAGATGACATATTTACGGTTAGAACTAGGGCGGTATCTAATCGCCTTCGAACCTCTAACTTTCGTTCTTGATTGATGAAAACACCTTTGGCAAATGCTTTCGCTGATGTTCGTCTTGCGACGATCCAAGAATTTCACCTCTAACGTCGCAATACGAATGCCCCCAGTTATCCCTATTAATCATTACCTCGGAGTTCTGAAAACCAACAAAATAGAACCGAGATCATATTCTATTATTCCATGCACGAAATATTCAAGCAGCATTTTGAGCCCGCTTTGAGCACTCTAATTTGTTCAAAGTAAAATTGTCGGCCCATCTCGACACTCACTGAAGAGCACCGCGATAGGATTTTGATATTGAACCGGCGTTTTACCGCCGGCTCACCGACGATATGCTCCGCAAACGTGTCAGTATCACCGCGGATGCGGTGCACCGACAGCGCGGCGCACAAATGCAACTACGAGCTTTTTAACCGCAACAATTTTAGTATACGCTATTGGAGCTGGAATTACCGCGGCTGCTGGCACCAGACTTGCCCTCCAATTGTTCCTCGTTAAAATATTTAAAGTGTACTCATTCCGATTACGAGGCCTCGTAAGAGTCCCGTATCGTTATTTTTCGTCACTACCTCCCCGTGCCGGGAGTGGGTAATTTGCGCGCCTGCTGCCTTCCTTGGATGTGGTAGCCGTTTCTCAGGCTCCCTCTCCGGAATCGAACCCTGATTCCCCGTTACCCGTGACAACCATGGTAGTCGCAGAAACTACCATCGAAAGTTGATAAGGCAGACATTTGAAAGATGCGTCGCCGGTACTGGACCATGCGATCGGCAAAAGTTATCCAGATTCATCAAAATTAACGACTTCGGACGCGAGGCCCTCCGTCGATTGGTTTTGATCTAATAAAAGCACTCATCCCATCACTGGTCAGAGTTCTGATTGCATGTATTAGCTCTAGAATTACCACAGTTATCCAAGTAAATGTGGGTACGATCTAAGAAACCATAACTGATTTAATGAGCCATTCGCGGTTTCACCTTAATTCGGCATGTACTGAGACATGCATGGCTTAATCTTTGAGACAAGCATATAACTACTGGCAGGATCAACCAGGGAGCTATCACACAACGGATTCGCGCACCGCACGCGCACGCGCGGCACACTCATCACATCAGACGCGTCCGAGGCTTACGCCCAGAACGCGACCCGTGACTTGCTCTCTACTACTCCCTACTCACTTACACTATGTTAAAATAACTAGTTTAAGTAAGAGTGAGCAGTAAAATATGGAATTTGGCGTACACAACGCGCACGAGCCAACGACTAAATCGACTCGGTCGCTTACTGCATACAAGCGCACTCGCGTAATTAAACGCGCGACGCCACTATTGAATGTTTCAAACCAGACTTATGTGTTCATGTTTTAATACGACACGCTTTTAGCGCGCGCACATATACTCTTCTGACACAAACGCGTTCAAATCACATGTATGATTCGGCCCGGTCGTTCAGAGGACACACCCGATGAGAATATAGTGCCTGTTAAGCTTCTCTATTATAAAATCCGCCTCTAGTTATAGAGCGCGGTGCACGTTGTGGCGACTAGCACGTACCATCGAGACGCACGACCCTCACAGAAGGCGAAATACGAATCGGGCACTGAGCAAGTCTCTCGAGCCGCAATATCATGTTGACCACCACCACTTTTACAAATAGCAGTTTTCAAACACATGACTGCGTACGTCACTGACTACATCTTCATCATCATCATTATTATTATACATTGGATCGTATTGTATTCTAATAACCAAAACGCAAAAAGACATCGTAAGAATGTAAAACACTGAACGTGAGACGATCACACACAAACACAACACATATACATTATAACAAACATATGGTTTGACTGGACACCTGAGAAGGGTAGTAGTTTACGCTTTAACTCGCTATATATGCACGAAAAGCACAACCGACACCCCGCCAAACAGAGTCGAGTATTTGTTATAAGTATCAGTTTTAGTTAGACTTGGTGATCGTCGTCAACAGGCGTTTCACATCAAATACATCAAACGAGTACTGTCGACTGTCTTTTGTTTTTCGATTTTCGAACACAAACTTCTCTAGTCACTCGCTCCCATACATATACGGAATCGTTCGATCGGTGTCGCCGCACGGGTATACCATCTCAAGAAGTGATTTTATGAAAGTTTATATTTTTTTTATTCCCGATTGTTTACCATTGTATATGCGTTAAAGGGGAAGTGGGAGATGTGAAAAATGATTGAAAGTGGGAAAAATGTGGTCAAACGGGAAAAGTGTGACCAAATGGGAATCTTATAAAAATCATATAGTACACATGTACAGGTCACAATATGTGAACGAGAGTCGTGTCTAAGTGGGAATTTTCGATAGAAAACGGGAATTCGGGTCATATCGGGAATTACAGTTTTATAAGAAATCTTAGTTACGAACAGTAAATAACCATTCGAGTGAACGTCTCAGAAACAAGAAAATGACACAAAATGGGAAAAATGCGATCAAATGGGAAAAAAGTGGTTAAGTGGGAAAAACATAAAAAAAATACACATTACAATTTTGGCGACGGCAGAAGTAGTCTAGTATTACGGTCAAATGGGAAAAGTGTGATTAAGTGGGAAAAAAAAAACGCAGACAAATATTGCTACACGAACTACCACCGATGTACACGAACTACCACATATGTACACGAACTACCGCCGTAATCTGCGTTCCGCTCTCAGACAAATATTACTACACGAACTACCACCGATGTACACGAACTACCGCCAACACTGTCTTCAATCATATTATTCGACTAGCTACTGTAACATTATATTACTCTACAGCGAGACAGTCATGTTATCATCGTCATCACACATAAAACTTTAGATACTGTACGTAGGGCGAGATTAGACAGTAACTATATCTCATATGTTCAGTGGTGGATGGATACATTGAAATTGAAAACTGTTGCGACACAAAAAAATAAAAACTTTACCAAATATAGGTACACCAACTGGTGCAAACGCTTGTACACCGACTACCGTCGACAAATAACACCAAACACCGAGCCATGTACACGAACTGACGCCGTAATCTGCGTTCCGCTCTCAGACAAATATTACTACACGAACTACCACCGATGTACACGAACTACCGCCAACACTGTCTTCAATCATATTATTCGACTAGCTACTGTAACATTATATTACTCTACAGCGAGACAGTCATGTTATCATCGTCATCACACATAAAACTTTAGATACTGTACGTAGGGCGAGATTAGACAGTAACTATATCTCATATGTTCAGTGGTGGGTGGATACATTGAAATTGAAAACTGTTGCGACACAAAAAAAAAACCGGCCAAGTGCGAGTCGGACTCGCGCACCGAGGGTTCCGTATAAACCTGCAAAAACTACTTAAAATTTTAAGCTTTTCGGAATTTTTCTGTTACCTGTGCTGTAAGCTATTGCTTCTTACCAAATTTCGAGATTCTATGTCAACGGGAAGTGGTCTTTAGGTTTTAATTCCCGAGCGTGTAGTTGCGAGTTTCAAAATATGCGGTATCAATGGTTGTACTTTTGCGTTTTGCGTTTTTGCGTTGACTTAGATTTTTTTTTTTCACGGGTTAAAGGCAATTAGATCTAAGTATTAGATATGAATTTCAACTTATAAGTTTATATTTATTAAAAAAATATATATTTTGTAATGTAACTAAAAATTTAAGGTTTTCGGAATTTTTCCTTTATGTGTGCTATAAGACGTTGCTTCATGCCAAATTTCAAGATTCTAGGTCGACTGGAAGTACCCTTTAGGTTTTGATTCCCTTGCGAGTACTTGCGAGTTTCAAAATATGCAGCTTAAATGCTGTTTCTTTTGATTGCGTTGACATAGAAGTTTGATTTTGTTACAGCTTAAAGGTATTATAGACCTGAGTATTTGGTTTGAATTTCAATTTAATACCTCTACGCATTTATGAGGAAATGGGTAGTAAGGTTAAAATTACTAAAAAAAATATATTATGTGATGTAACTAAAAATTTATGGTTTTCGTAATTTTTCCTTTATCTATGCTATAAGACGTTGCTTCGTACCAAATTTCAAGATTCTGAGTTCACGGGAAGCACCCTGTAGGTTTTGATTCCCTTGCAAGTGTCGACTTGCGGCATAATTTGCGGCATAAACGGCTGTATCTTTTGATTGCGTTGGCTTAGAAGTTTGATTTTTTCACAGCTTCAAGGGACAGTAGACCTGAGTAATTGATATAAATTTCAGCTTCATACCTCCACGCGTTCCTGAGAAAAAGGGTCTTGACAGACGGACGGACGGACAACAAAGTGATCCTATAAGGGTTCCGTTTTTTTTCCTTTTAAGGTACGGAACCCTAAAAATAAAAACTTTACCAAATATAGGTACACCAACTGGTGCAAACGCTTGTACACCGACTACCGTCGACAAATAACACCAAACACCGAGCCATGTACACGAACTGACGCCGTAATCTGCGTTCCGCTCTCAGACAAATATTGCTACACGAACTACCACCGATGTACACGAACTACCACATATGTACACGAACTACCGCCAACACTGTCTTCAATCATATTATTCGACTAGCTACTGTAACATTATATTACTCTACAGCGAGACAGTCATGTTATCATCGTCATCACACATAAAACTTTAGATACTGTACGTAGGGCGAGATTAGACAGTAACTATATCTCATATGTTCAGTGGTGGATGGATACATTGAAATTGAAAACTGTTGCGACACAAAAAAATAAAAACTTTACCAAATATAGGTACACCAACTGGTGCAAACGCTTGTACACCGACTACCGTCGACAAATAACACCAAACACCGAGCCATGTACACGAACTGACGCCGTAATCTGCGTTCCGCTCTCAGACAAATATTGCTACACGAACTACCACCGATGTACACGAACTACCACATATGTACACGAACTACCGCCAACACTGTCTTCAATCATATTATTCGACTAGCTACTGTAACATTATATTACTCTACAGCGAGACAGTCATGTTATCATCGTCATCACACATAAAACTTTAGATACTGTACGTAGGGCGAGATTAGACAGTAACTATATCTCATATGTTCAGTGGTGGATGGATACATTGAAATTGAAAACTGTTGCGACACAAAAAAATAAAAACTTTACCAAATATAGGTACACCAACTGGTGCAAACGCTTGTACACCGACTACCGTCGACAAATAACACCAAACACCGAGCCATGTACACGAACTGACGCCGTAATCTGCGTTCCGATCTCAGACAAATATTGCTACACGAACTACCACCGATGTACACGAACTACCACATATGTACACGAACTACCGCCAACACTGTCTTCAATCATATTATTCGACTAGCTACTGTAACATTATATTACTCTACAGCGAGACAGTCATGTTATCATCGTCATCACACATAAAACTTTAGATACTGTACGTAGGGCGAGATTAGACAGTAACTATATCTCATATGTTCAGTGGTGGGTGGATACATTGAAATTGAAAACTGTTGCGACACAAAAAAATAAAAACTTTACCAAATATAGGTACACCAACTGGTGCAAACGCTTGTACACCGACTACCGTCGACAAATAACACCAAACACCGAGCCATGTACACGAACTGACGCCGTAATCTGCGTTCCGCTCTCAGACAAATATTGCTACACGAACTACCACCGATGTACACGAACTACCACATATGTACACGAACTACCGCCAACACTGTCTTCAATCATATTATTCGACTAGCTACTGTAACATTATATTACTCTACAGCGAGACAGTCATGTTATCATCGTCATCACACATAAAACTTTAGATACTGTACGTAGGGCGAGATTAGACAGTAACTATATCTCATATGTTCAGTGGTGGGTGGATACATTGAAATTGAAAACTGTTGCGACACAAAAAAATAAAAACTTTACCAAATATAGGTACACCAACTGGTGCAAACGCTTGTACACCGACTACCGTCGACAAATAACACCAAACACCGAGCCATGTACACGAACTGACGCCGTAATCTGCGTTCCGCTCTCAGACAAATATTGCTACACGAACTACCACCGATGTACACGAACTACCACATATGTACACGAACTACCGCCAACACTGTCTTCAATCATATTATTCGACTAGCTACTGTAACATTATATTACTCTACAGCGAGACAGTCATGTTATCATCGTCATCACACATAAAACTTTAGATACTGTACGTAGGGCGAGATTAGACAGTAACTATATCTCATATGTTCAGTGGTGGGTGGATACATTGAAATT
>OU745315.1:9495000-9502500 GCA_916618145.1 Emmelina monodactyla | reverse complement strand
GGAATAAGCGCTGCCGTGATGCGGACTAGCCGGTGATACTCGGAGTCCTTAGACAGATCGTCGTCCGGACACAGAGCGCACATCAGCCCTCGCATGGCTTCGCCGACCCCGCCAGCATATCCTTCGGCTAACTTGACGCCGTTAATTACGTTACTGGGAGGCCGAAACCTCCCACTCGCGGCACGGTAGGCCTGTCCCCAAGGGTCCAGGTTTCCGGATTCAGCAATCGATTTAAAATACGAAAGTTGCGTCTCCTCCATTGCAGCCCTATACTTTGCCCTACGCGTGTGGAACCTAGTTCTGGCAGCTTCCTCCTGCGGGCCCCCGCCCCTACGGTAGGATTGCCATTCCCTACGCGCACGGTAGCACTCGCGGCGTAGCCGGTCTAGGACCGGTGTCCACCACTCGTACCCCCGCTCGACTCGACCCACCTTTCGCAACCCTAGCGCCTCCTTCGCTGCATGAGTCACCAGATGGGTGAACTGGGAGCAGATTGCCGAAGCAGGTCGGTTCCACTGAATTCGACCCACCCGCTCGTGTATCAAGCGCTCAAAGAAATCCCAAGACACACCCCGATCCCGAAAGCGCAACGGTTCCTCCGACAGCTCAGCGCCAGGAGCGGCTTCTTTCTTGCTTGCCACCATAAATGTAATGAGACGATGGTCGCTCATGATGACGTCGGGGCGCACCCTCCATCCTGTTACCAGGATGCCTTTTGTTAGCGTCAGGTCGATGTTGGACGATCCGTTCGATGTTGAGAACGTGGCGGGTTCATCTTGAACATTCGCCAAGCGGAGCCCATGTGCCAGGATGAACGCTTCCATCGATTCGCGACGGTGCGTAACATCCGGTCCGCGTCCAATGTACTGCTTCTTCTCACAGTACCACATCGGAGAATGCGCGTTGGAGTCTACCCCAATGATGACCCGCTTCCCTTTCAGGGAACAGAGGACCATGCCGAGATGTTCGAGGTGGACATCTATGTCGTCGGCATACTGAAAGTATGCAGATACCAGGTATACTCCGTCCTTGTCGTTGAGTACATGACACACCGTACAGTGCGTGTTAGACAGGTGGTGTAGAACGGAGCAGGCCAGGCCTCTTCGACTGACATAGATGGCCGCCTTGGCATTGTCGCCGCATCGCAGTAATGGGAGTTGTGCGGTCGTTGAAGTGGAACCGGACCCAGGGTAATATTCCTGGACCAGAATGACGTCTAGGCCCAGTTCGCGAGCTACCAGGGGCAGCTCCATGGTGGCAAGTTCTGCTCCCGCCAAGTTAAGCTGACCGACGGTGATAGTAGTTTTGCTGGCCATTATGAATAATTTGTGGTCTCGACAATACGGCGCTCGGCGTGAATTCTTGCCGGACAGTCTCGGGCACCGGTGGTGTGCGTAGTTGCATCCTTGTGGCCGAATCTGGCGCAGGTCCCGCATTTCTTTATCTCTGCCGCACATTTTTCATCTTCATGAGCGCCACCACATTGGCCGCAGGTTGGCGTGGCGGCTTTACAAGAAGCCGCGATGTGGCCGTAGAGCTGGCACCGTCGGCAGCAAATGGCCGTGGTGAAATCCGCTAGGTAGGCAACCTCCCAGCCGATGTAGGCCTGTCCCCGATCTACCAGGAACTTTCGGAGCGCGGGCGTGCAGGCAATGACTACCAGCGTCCTGGTAGTACCACGGGCTTTCTTGAACGCCATACGGCACTCCTTCTTGAGACGCTCAAGGGGCCAGTCTGTGCACTCCGAGAAGTTTTGTTTGTGTATGTCCCCCAGAAGTTCTTCGAGCACGACGTCGCGCCCCTCCACTGGACCGATCGCCACAAGTGGGGATCGGCCTTTTAGGTCACTTGTTCTCAACTGCGAGGGGATGGCTGCTCTGAGACGCTCCATGTCTGCAGCAGTTCGGGTCTGTATGACCACTCCTGCACGCCCCACTTTCCTTACCTTTTCGACGCAGATGTTAATTTTAGCGGGAGCAATGGAGGACTTGAGGAGGCTCTTTGTTGCCTCCGATGTGGTGATAGTTGTTTCGTCTTGTGGGTAGACCGCTAGCACCGGACCCGATGACGCTTGGCTCCTGGCTCTGTCGGCATATGATGTTCCCGCAACAGGAGCCACTGAAGCGGCAGCAGCAGAAGAAGAAGATGCCGCTTCCACTAGCCTTCTGTTCTCGGACTCTGCGTGCTCAGCCCGAAGCTTCTCCCTCTCCTTAGCGGCGGTCTCCCGTTGACCCCTAGCACGCTCCTCCACCACCGACATCCTCGAGTCCTGCGTGGAGAGCGCCATCTGCCCCACGATCTCCATAATGGTGGCCAACTGCGAGTTGATAGTGGCCAAGTCCGCCTTGTTTAACTTGGAGGTTGACCCCCCCGCCACCATGGCGATGCTCCTGGCCGCACTGTTGGCCTTGGAGAGCAGCTGCCTCCAAGTTGCCGAGGCCATGTCCGTGGCCTCCGGCTCCAGCTCCGACTCCGAAGATACCGGAGTCCGAAACTCCGGCGTGAGGGTCTCCACCTGAAGAAGGGCAGTAGGTCGTCGAGGGCGGGCGGGTGACGTCGTGTGCAGGGCGCGGGCGGTCCTCCTCTTCGGCTTCGTAATAGCAGTCTCTTCGTCCGGCGATAGAACCCTCTTTGTAGTCGCCGGCTCCAGGGGGGTGAGGCCAGGTGGGGGGGAGCACACAGAGGCGGGGGTCGCGGGGGGGGGCAGGCGTGGGGGGTGGCGGCAGCGGGGAAGCGTCCGGTGAAAGCTCCGCCATCACCATTTGGTAGGCTCGCCGTGCCGCATCAGTTGCGACCTTCGCGGGGGAGGCAGAGGGGGAGGGGGAGGGGTCAACGGGGGGGGCGGGTGGTCAGAGGATTGTCACGGGGTCCGGGGGGGCGGCGACCGTCGCAGCGACGACCGCGGCTTAAACAGGTCCGGGGGGGGAGTCCGGAGGGGGGGGTAACCCCCACCATCGTCCGTGTCACTCATTAGTCACGCACACAATGGAGTTAATAAATTAAACACAGAGCAGAAAGAGAAAAAGGAAAAAAAAAAAAAAAAATTTAAGAAAATTAAAAGTAAAAATAAAAAAAAAAATTCAAAATTTTTCTAAGTCCAGTCCAAGAAATTAAATTTATTTTTATCAAATTCTATCAGTTAAAGTCTTGGAGAATGGTCACATGCACTGACCCTGACAGTTAAACAACTATTCTCGACACAAAAAAAAAATTTGCGGCGACACCGATCACGCACTTCCGTATATATATGGGGTGGGTGATGGCCTCGCGGTAGTTCGTGTACCAAAATTTTGGTAAAAATTTTCTAAGTCAGAAAAAAAAAATTTTTTTTTTTTCTTACCTAAGTCCAAACACAATTGGCGTATTGACGTCCAAAAAGTGTCACTGTCACAACTGCACTTCACTTCACTAAGTGTCACTGTCACAGAGCGTCAACTTCGCGGATGTAAACAGATAAACAAAACAAACACACAAGAAAGAGAGAAAAACAAAAGCTATCCGCGCAATTTGGGAAGGTGGCTTGCGTCACGCTCACCACGCAAGATGGCCGCGGGCCACTCCTCTAGGCAG
Source organism: Emmelina monodactyla (assembly GCA_916618145.1). Taxonomy (NCBI): domain Eukaryota; kingdom Metazoa; phylum Arthropoda; class Insecta; order Lepidoptera; family Pterophoridae; genus Emmelina; species Emmelina monodactyla. The sequence goes on along the minus strand of OU745315.1, from coordinate 9,498,930 downwards.
GCCGAGAGGAAGCAGGAGGGACCGATCGTTAATGTAACAACCGTGAACCACGTAAATTGGTCGGGTTATAGTGAATTTACTTCGGAGCGATACACAGACGTGCGCACGGCTCGGCGGTCGACACCGAAGTAGTAGATAGGGACAATCCCACCACCTTCCCATGGCCCTATCAACCTGTCGTGGTTATACGGGCCGAATCGCGGGAGTTACCTCCCTACACGTTTTTTATTTTCTATCTCCTTGTCCCTTGCGTTACTCTCCCCTTTCTGGGGCTTAACGGCACATGTACGCCTTCGGTGTTCTCCGTCAACGCCATGCGCATGCTACTTACATCTAGCATTATAAGTCCTCCATAGTCTGCGGTTCTCTCTCCAAGCCGCTCCTAATCTTGTGCCATCGTCGCGCGAAATCCCGTAGCTGTCTGAAGTTACCCGCCGAGCTGACAAGATCTTGGTAGTACACGGGTCCGACTTCGCGTACAACGATCGCATCGAGCATCTCACTACGCGCTTCCCCGTAGAGGGAACACTCCCAGAGTGCATGGTGCATGTCCTCGACCTCGGCCTCGCCGCAATAACAGGAGCGATCCGCAACCAACTGCATCCTATGGAGTCTCCCCCTAAAACACCCATGCCCGGTCAGGATCTGCGACGTTTCGTAGTCCGGCTCGATCCAAGTTGCCTTGAATCGAACCGCCACGTCCGGGAAAAATCGATGTAGCTCCCTCCCCTTGTCCGACGTGTTCCAACGCTCTTGCCATTCGGCAAGGGCGGACTCAGAGCTTCTGAGTTTGGCGCGCTGCAACTCCTCCTTGGTAAGCGCGGACTCGCGCGCCACACCTAGTCTGCCGGCACGGGTCACCTCGAGGTCGGCCGGAAGAACCCCGGCCAGAACCGGTAGTGCGTCAGTGCTCGTCGAGCGATACGCCTTAGTCAGAAGGATTAAGGCGGGTCTCTGGGTACGTAGAAGCGTACTTCGCACAACGTAGAGGGACGCGCGCTCGAACCAACATGCTGCAGCATACGTTATCGTGGCCGTGTACGTGCCCTTGTACAGAACCTTAAGGGCTCTGTACCGGACACCCCAAGAGGTCGCGGAGACGCGTGACATCTTGCCGAAGCAAGCTGTCCCTCTTTCGCCGATTGACAGCGCATGCTGCGAGAACGACAAACTTGCGTCGACAACCACCCCCAGAACCGTATACGACGTGACACTTTTGACAGAGTCCGCCCCAAACCTGACAGTGGGAGGCCTTTGGAATTTCCCTCTGACCGTCATAGTTGCCGACTTTGCAGAGGAGAAACCCAATCTGTTGCGGACCCCCCAGTCACTCACGAGGCTGAGAGTCGTAGAGGCTTTCGCCTCTATGCCTGCGCGTGAGTTGGCCTCAATCAAAACCGTCACGTCGTCGGCGTAGGCCACCAGGTGGACCCCTTCAGGTAGCGGAAGTCTCAGCAAGTCGTCTAGAAGCACGTTCCAGAGCGTTGGTCCCAGTACCGATCCCTGCGGGCAACCCATCGTTGCCGCCTTCCACACCACCTGGCCACCCGCGAACATGCCGATACGGCGGCGGACGAAGTAGCTCGCCAACATCCTAAAGATGTTGGGCGGGCAACCCCCCCTTTTCGCCTTCAGCAGGATCATGGGCCACCAAGCGTTGTCAAAGGCTCCAGAGATATCCAAAAATATCGCCTGAACATACTTCGACGAGCTCCCACGCGCCGCACTTATGATGGTGTTCAGTGCGGTCACAGTCGACCGGCCTCGTGTGAAGCCGTGTTGGCAGTCCGATAGACCCATTGTCATTTGCGTGGCGCACCTTAACATTACGCGTTCTAAAACCTTACCTAAGATCGGAAGCAGCGTGACGGGGCGGTATGCTTTCGGGTCGGTAAGCTGCTTGCCGTTGCCTTTCGGCAGGACAATCAGTCTACCGTCCTTCCAGACATCCGGAAAGCACCCCTCTCGAACACATCGGCTAAGCACCTCGGCGAACTCGACTGACGCAGCCGCCCAAACGTGCTGCACGATGCGCGCACTCAACCCGTCGATACCCGGCGCTGTGTTCGGCAATGCCTTGACTATGTCTCCGATTTTCCCGACCGGCGGAGGAGACGCATCTTCTCCTGACGGAATAAGCGCTGCCGTGATGCGGACTAGCCGGTGATACTCGGAGTCCTTAGACTGGTCGTCGTCCGGACACAGAGCGCACATCAGCCCTCGCATGGCTTCGCCGACCCCGCCAGCATATCCTTCGGCTAACTTGACGCCGTTAATTACGTTACTGGGAGGCCGAAACCTCCCACTCGCGGCACGGTAGGCCTGTCCCCAAGGGTCCAGGTTTCCGGATTCAGCAATCGATTTGAAATACGAAAGTTGCGTCTCCTCCATTGCAGCCCTATACTTTGCCCTACGCGTGTGGAACCTAGTTCTGGCAGCTTCCTCCTGCGGGCCCCCGCCCCTACGGTAGGATTGCCATTCCCTACGCGCACGGTAGCACTCGCGGCGTAGCCGGTCTAGGACCGGTGTCCACCACTCGTACCCCCGCTCGACTCGACCCACCTTTCGCAACCCTAGCGCCTCCTTCGCTGCATGAGTCACCAGATGGGTGAACTGGGAGCAGATTGCCGAAGCAGGTCGGTTCCACTGAATTCGACCCACCCGCTCGTGTATCAAGCGCTCAAAGAAATCCCAAGACACACCCCGATCCCGAAAGCGCAACGGTTCCTCCGACAGCTCAGCGCCAGGAGCGGCTTCTTTCTTGCTTGCCACCATAAATGTAATGAGACGATGGTCGCTCATGATGACGTCGGGGCGCACCCTCCATCCTGTTACCAGGATGCCTTTTGTTAGCGTCAGGTCGATGTTGGACGATCCGTTCGATGTTGAGAACGTGGCGGGTTCATCTTGAACATTCGCCAAGCGGAGCCCATGTGCCAGGATGAACGCTTCCATCGATTCGCGACGGTGCGTAACATCCGGTCCGCGTCCAATGTACTGCTTCTTCTCACAGTACCACATCGGAGAATGCGCGTTGGAGTCTACCCCAATGATGACCCGCTTCCCTTTCAGGGAACAGAGGACCATGCCGAGATGTTCGAGGTGGACATCTATATCGTCGGCATACTGAAAGTATGCAGATACCAGGTATACTCCGTCCTTGTCGTTGAGTACATGACACACCGTGCAGTGCGTGTTAGACAGGTGGTGTAGAACGGAGCAGGCCAGGTCTCTTCGACTGACATAGATGGCCGCCTTGGCATTGTCGCCGCATCGCAGTAGTGGGAGTTGTGCGGTCGTTGAAGTGGAACTGGACCCAGGGTAATATTCCTGGACCAGAATGACGTCTAGGCCCAGTTCGCGAGCTACCAGGGGCAGCTCCATGGTGGCAAGTTCTGCTCCCGCCAAGTTAAGCTGACCGACGGTGATAGTAGTTTTGCTGGCCATTATGAATAATTTGTGGTCTCGACAATACGGCGCTCGGCGTGAATTCTTGCCGGACAGTCTCGGGCACCGGTGGTGTGCGTAGTTGCATCCTTGTGGCCGAATCTGGCGCAGGTCCCGCATTTCTTTATCTCTGCCGCACATTTTTCATCTTCATGAGCGCCACCACATTGGCCGCAGGTTGGCGTGGCGGCTTTACAAGAAGCCGCGATGTGGCCGTAGAGCTGGCACCGTCGGCAGCAAATGGCCGTGGTGAAATCCGCTAGGTAGGCAACCTCCCAGCCGATGTAGGCCTGTCCCCGATCTACCAGGAACTTTCGGAGCGCGGGCGTGCAGGCAATGACTACCAGCGTCCTGGTAGTACCACGGGCTTTCTTGAACGCCATACGGCACTCCTTCTTGAGACGCTCAAGGGGCCAGTCTGTGCACTCCGAGAAGTTTTGTTTGTGTATGTCCCCCAGAAGTTCCTCGAGGACGATGTCGCGC
>OU745315.1:9485000-9490000 GCA_916618145.1 Emmelina monodactyla | reverse complement strand
CGTATTGTAAATACTATTTTTAAACGGACCACACGACACCACCCCGAAAGGAAGCGCCACGTGGAAGCCGTCATGTGCAACGCACACAGCAGACGACACACAGTGATATGCGTCGTCCGCCGTGCACAGTGCAGTGTGGCATTTGTTTTTATACAGCCGGCCCTCAGACAGGAGTGGTCCTGGATGTGTCTCCACGGACCGCAATGTGCGTTCGAAATGTCGATGTTCAAATGTGTCCTGCAGTTCACACTACGACGCGCAGTTAACTGCGTTCTTCATCGACCCGCGAGCCAAGTGATCCACCGTCCAGGGTGATAGTTTAATTTGTTATCCGATTGTTATCTCAGACGACAAATTTTCGTTTGTTTGTTTTGTGTTTGTGATAAACACATACATTTTCTTGACGTGTGCTAATGAACGGAAAGTGAAAAAAAAAAAAAGTTTAAAAACAAAAAAAAAACATATTTTATTTTGTTTTATATCTTAGAAAAAAACGCCGAAACACAACGGTGCCACCCACGACAGCGATGCCTACGAACAATTTTTTTTCTAAACCGCTCGATTTCGATCGCTCGAAACCGGTGTGTTTTATGTTTAAAGTTCGTCTCGTACGCAAGCCATACATTGAATGAGCGAACGCGGATTTCCGTCCACTCGTGTATCTTGCGCAACGAACTGTCGTCGTTCGAATTCAAACACTCTGAATCAACTGAGCGTTTGAGTTTGTGTGTGTCTTAGGGGACAATAATATACAAACACGTCACATCGATGCACTGTTACGTACAACAACGGCGCGCAGTACGTTAATGATCCTTCCGCAGGTTCCCCTACGGAAACCTTGTTACGACTTTTACTTCCTCTAAATGATCAAGTTTGGTCAACTTCCCAGCAACGCCGACGGCCGTGAAGCCACCGCGTGTCGGTCCGAAGACCTCACTAAATCATTCAATCGGTAGTAGCGACGGGCGGTGTGTACAAAGGGCAGGGACGTAATCAACGCGAGCTTATGACTCGCGCTTACTAGGAATTCCTCGTTTATGGGGGATAATTGCAAACCCCAATCCCCAGCACGAAGGAGTTTCAACGGGTTGCCCGGGCCTCTAGGCCAGGGAGAACATGCTGATTCCTTCAGTGTAGCGCGCGTGCGGCCCAGGACATCTAAGGGCATCACAGACCTGTTATTGCTCAATCTCGTGCGGCTCGAAGCCGCCGGTCCCTCTAAGAAGAATTTTAATACGTCGTCAGTGAGTTGCGTGGACGAGCCACGCGCACTTGAATTACGACGCCTATTTAGCAGGCTAGAGTCTCGTTCGTTACCGGAATTAACCAGACAAATCGCTCCACCAACTAAGAACGGCCATGCACCACCACCCACCGAATCAAGAAAGAGCTATTAATCTGTCAATCCTTCCGGTGTCCGGGCCTGGTGAGATTTCCCGTGTTGAGTCAAATTAAGCCGCAGGCTCCACTCCTGGTGGTGCCCTTCCGTCAATTCCTTTAAGTTTCAGCTTTGCAACCATACTCCCCCCGGAGTCCAAAATCTTTGGTTTCCCGGAAGCTGCCCGCCGAGCCATTGTAGTAACGTCGGCGGATCGCTAGATGACATATTTACGGTTAGAACTAGGGCGGTATCTAATCGCCTTCGAACCTCTAACTTTCGTTCTTGATTGATGAAAACACCTTTGGCAAATGCTTTCGCTGATGTTCGTCTTGCGACGATCCAAGAATTTCACCTCTAACGTCGCAATACGAATGCCCCCAGTTATCCCTATTAATCATTACCTCGGAGTTCTGAAAACCAACAAAATAGAACCGAGATCATATTCTATTATTCCATGCACGAAATATTCAAGCAGCATTTTGAGCCCGCTTTGAGCACTCTAATTTGTTCAAAGTAAAATTGTCGGCCCATCTCGACACTCACTGAAGAGCACCGCGATAGGATTTTGATATTGAACCGGCGTTTTACCGCCGGCTCACCGACGATATGCTCCGCAAACGTGTCAGTATCACCGCGGATGCGGTGCACCGACAGCGCGGCGCACAAATGCAACTACGAGCTTTTTAACCGCAACAATTTTAGTATACGCTATTGGAGCTGGAATTACCGCGGCTGCTGGCACCAGACTTGCCCTCCAATTGTTCCTCGTTAAAATATTTAAAGTGTACTCATTCCGATTACGAGGCCTCGTAAGAGTCCCGTATCGTTATTTTTCGTCACTACCTCCCCGTGCCGGGAGTGGGTAATTTGCGCGCCTGCTGCCTTCCTTGGATGTGGTAGCCGTTTCTCAGGCTCCCTCTCCGGAATCGAACCCTGATTCCCCGTTACCCGTGACAACCATGGTAGTCGCAGAAACTACCATCGAAAGTTGATAAGGCAGACATTTGAAAGATGCGTCGCCGGTACTGGACCATGCGATCGGCAAAAGTTATCCAGATTCATCAAAATTAACGACTTCGGACGCGAGGCCCTCCGTCGATTGGTTTTGATCTAATAAAAGCACTCATCCCATCACTGGTCAGAGTTCTGATTGCATGTATTAGCTCTAGAATTACCACAGTTATCCAAGTAACTGAGTAAGATCTAAGGAACCAAAACTGATATATTGAGCCATTCGCGGTATCGCCTTAATACGGCTTGCACTGAGACATGCATGGCTTAATCTTTGAGACAAGCATATAACTACTGGCAGGATCAACCAGGGAGCTATCACACAACGGATTCGCGCACCGCACGCGCACGCGCGGCACACTCATCACATCAGACGCGTCCGAGGCTTACGCCCAGAACGCGACCCGTGACTTGCTCTCTACTACTCCCTACTCACTTACACTATGTTAAAATAACTAGTTTAAGTAAGAGTGAGCAGTAAAATATGGAATTTGGCGTACACAACGCGCACGAGCCAACGACTAAATCGACTCGGTCGCTTACTGCATACAAGCGCACTCGCGTAATTAAACGCGCGACGCCACTATTGAATGTTTCAAACCAGACTTATGTGTTCATGTTTTAATACGACACGCTTTTAGCGCGCGCACATATACTCTTCTGACACAAACGCGTTCAAATCACATGTATGATTCGGCCCGGTCGTTCAGAGGACACACCCGATGAGAATATAGTGCCTGTTAAGCTTCTCTATTATAAAATCCGCCTCTAGTTATAGAGCGCGGTGCACGTTGTGGCGACTAGCACGTACCATCGAGACGCACGACCCTCACAGAAGGCGAAATACGAATCGGGCACTGAGCAAGTCTCTCGAGCCGCAATATCATGTTGACCACCACCACTTTTACAAATAGCAGTTTTCAAACACATGACTGCGTACGTCACTGACTACATCTTCATCATCATCATTATTATTATACATTGGATCGTATTGTATTCTAATAACCAAAACGCAAAAAGACATCGTAAGAATGTAAAACACTGAACGTGAGACGATCACACACAAACACAACACATATACATTATAACAAACATATGGTTTGACTGGACACCTGAGAAGGGTAGTAGTTTACGCTTTAACTCGCTATATATGCACGAAAAGCACAACCGACACCCCGCCAAACAGAGTCGAGTATTTGTTATAAGTATCAGTTTTAGTTAGACTTGGTGATCGTCGTCAACAGGCGTTTCACATCAAATACATCAAACGAGTACTGTCGACTGTCTTTTGTTTTTCGATTTTCGAACACAAACTTCTCTAGTCACTCGCTCCCATACATATACGGAATCGTTCGATCGGTGTCGCCGCACGGGTATACCATCTCAAGAAGTGATTTTATGAAAGTTTATATTTTTTTTATTCCCGATTGTTTACCATTGTATATGCGTTAAAGGGGAAGTGGGAGATGTGAAAAATGATTGAAAGTGGGAAAAATGTGGTCAAACGGGAAAAGTGTGACCAAATGGGAATCTTATAAAAATCATATAGTACACATGTACAGGTCACAATATGTGAACGAGAGTCGTGTCTAAGTGGGAATTTTCGATAGAAAACGGGAATTCGGGTCATATCGGGAATAACAGTTTTATAAGAAATCTTAGTTACGAACAGTAAATAACCATTCGAGTGAACGTCTCAGAAACAAGAAAATGACACAAAATGGGAAAAATGCGATCAAATGGGAAAAAAGTGGTTAAGTGGGAAAAACATAAAAAAAATACACATTACAATTTTGGCGACGGCAGAAGTAGTCTAGTATTACGGTCAAATGGGAAAAGTGTGATTAAGTGGGAAAAAAAAAAACGCAGACAAATATTGCTACACGAACTACCACCTATGTACACGAACTACCACCTATGTACACGAACTACCGCCGTAATCTGCGTTCCGCTCTCAGACAAATATTACTACACGAACTACCACCGATGTACACGAACTACCGCCAACACTGTCTTCAATCATATTATTCGACTAGCTACTGTAACATTATATTACTCTACAGCGAGACAGTCATGTTATCATCGTCATCACACATAAAACTTTAGATACTGTACGTAGGGCGAGATTAGACAGTAACTATATCTCATATGTTCAGTGGTGGATGGATACATTGAAATTGAAAACTGTTGCGACACAAAAAAATAAAAACTTTACCAAATATAGGTACACCAACTGGTGCAAACGCTTGTACACCGACTACCGTCGACAAATAACACCAAACACCGAGCCATGTACACGAACTGACGCCGTAATCTGCGTTCCGATCTCAGACAAATATTGCTACACGAACTACCACCGATGTACACGAACTACCACATATGTACACGAACTACCGCCAACACTGTCTTCAATCATATTATTCGACTAGCTACTGTAACATTATATTACTCTACAGCGAGACAGTCATGTTATCATCGTCATCACACATAAAACTTTAGATACTGTACGTAGGGCGAGATTAGACAGTAACTATATCTCATATGTTCAGTGGTGGGTGGATACATTGAAATTGAAAACTGTTGCGACACAAAAAAATAAAAACTTTAC
>OU745315.1:9457500-9480000 GCA_916618145.1 Emmelina monodactyla | reverse complement strand
AATACAATGCCGCTCTGGAACAAAAACTCAACGACATCGAGCAGGCGACACGTAAACAAAACATTGAGGTAGTCGGCGTCGAACAAAGGCAAGGCGAGAATCTTAACGAAATTGTGAGCAAAATCGGAGACATAATCGAGGTAAACAAAGATGACATCGATTGGGTTAAACGCTCGCGTCCATTCAAAGAAGGAAAGCCAGCACCAATTCTAATAGGATTCAAGACATCAGGGGCAGGTTCACGTGATCGTTGGTTATTAAATCGTCGTAAGATTTCGCAAACAACAAGTGATTTTATTACTGGTGGTACTATTAAGAGCTCAATTTACATAAACGAAGACCTAACAAGAACCTCGAGAGCACTTTTATGGAATGCAAAAAAGCAGCTTCGTAATGTATTTAGGTACATATGGGTGTCTAATGGGAGAATCCTCGTGAAGAAGGCAGACGGCGATAAAACTATTCATATTTGTACCGAATCCGACATTGAACGTCTTGTCAAACAATGAACATTTCTTAAAAAGTGCTTAGTTTATAGGTATTTCTTTTATTATAATTCGCGGAATTCAACAGTTTGGATTGTATAGCTGATAGGTCTGTTAAATATGTTTGTGTGAATAGTGTACACAGTTGGATAAACCAATTTAACAACTATTTCACAAGCAACAATTTCTGCATCTTACATGTAAACATACGTTCTATAAAGAAACATTTCAGTGAATTTTTAGTGTCTTTAAACAGTAATATAAACCTATTTGATATTATAGTAATAACGGAGCCTAATATTAATTTCTCATTATTGTCACTTTACAAAATCCATGGGTATAACATAAATGCATTTCTTCGCAAAGAAAGAAGCGGCGGAGGTGTACTTGTTTACTCGCGCATCGCACTCGGCGCGCGAGTGAGCGAGACAACTGCGCTCGCCACTACTATGAGTTCTGCGGAGTGTGTTTCTATTGCACTTGAACATAATAGTGAACAAATTTATATTATATCAATCTATAGACCGCCAAGGTATAATAATCAGGATAGGAAACAGTTATTTTTGATTGAGTTGCGAAAACTTTTAGAAAGTATACCAAAATATACTAAAATCATTTTATGTGGTGACATAAATATAGACCTGCTAGATTATCAAGAAACAAATGTAATAAATTACGAAGTCTTGTTGTCAGAATTTGGTTTCACTAAGTGCATTAATGATGTAACACGTAGGGAAATTTTGAAAGGTAAAGTTGTACAATCTTGTATTGATCATATTTATGTTAGATCGCCGTCGGCCCTAATTCATTCGGCAGTAATTACACATAAAACATCTGATCACTATTATGTTTCTGCTGCGGTGCAGTGGAGGTGCGCTCCGCGGTCACATAGTTTGTATGCCGACAAGTCGATGTCGTGCGCTGTGGGGGCCGCCGCGGCGCACACGGCGAGCACCTCGCGCGCCGCCCCCTCGCCCCGACCCCTGCAGCGTGCTACTCGACGTGTCCTTGACAATCGACTAGTTAGAATGGAGTTGTTAGCTGTTAGTTTTGACGAATTGATGAATATAGAATGTCCGGTTAAACTATATAACATGTTTACTTCAATATTTAAAAATATTTATGATAAATGTTTTAAAAATATAAATATTCAAAAAAATGTAAAATGTAGAAATAATAAAAGCTGGATTAGTGAAAATTTAAAGAAAATGACACTAGAGAGAGATAGGTTATTTGGAATATGGGTAAACGATCCAAACAATATGTTAAAACGACTCACTTATACAAAATATAGAAATAAGTGTAATAAAGCGATAACCAAATGTAACAATGAACACGACAGACAAACCATTTTGAATTGTAATAAAAACATTAAAAAAATCTGGGACAGAATTAATAGCTTACTGGGTAATGAGACGCAATCATTAGATAGTTTAATTTTGGGTAATATAAACAATCAAGGAGATATTAAAAATATATGTGATAAATTTGCATCTAATTTTACACATGAGATTAATCAAATAAAACATATATGTACCGAAAACTTTTTACCCAGAAATTATGTAACAGAGCCGGGGGTAAGTATGAGATGGAAACCTGTGTGTAGTAAGGATATATCGAGAATCATCAATAAAATGGATAAAAATAAATCGCCAGGGAATGATCTCATACGTATGTCCGACTTGAAGCTCGTTGAACAAAAGGTTAGCCCTGTGTTAGCTAAGCTAATTAATTTATCTGTAAGTAAACATATTTTGCCGCATCAACTAAAAGAAGCCATAGTTCGTCCAATCCATAAAAAAGGAGACCGTAAAAATTATTCTAACTATAGACCAATATCTATTTTATCTAGTATTGACAAAATAATTGAAAAATCCATTGTTACACAGTTAGGAAATTTTCTGCAAAAGAACGAAATACTTAGTAAGTGTCAACACGGTTTTCAAATGGGTAGAAGCACAAATACATTATTGTCAAAATTTACAGATGAGATAAACACACATTTAGATAATAAAAAAATTGTTGTAGCAGTATTTTACGATTACAAAAAAGCATTTGATACATTAGAAACGGAAACACTTTTAAATGGCATGGACAAATGTGGTGTTAGGCATCCTATCAAAGATTGGTTCCGCGACTATTTAACTTCACGCTCGTATCGGGTGAAGGTCGGCGACACGTTCAGCGACGAGGTGCCGGTGCGGTGCGGCGTCCCGCAGGGGGCGGGGTGCGGACCTGCTTGCTTTCTGATGCACATCAACAGCTTACCTGGAGTCCTTCAGCACTGTTCAGCGTACATGTTCGCAGATGACCTATGCACTCTCCGGGCCGGCGTCGACGTCGCTGAAACGTGAAATGAAATGAAATGAAATGAAATGAAATGAAATGAAATGAAATTACTTTATTGTACGTAGGATTAAAAACTAATCTCTTATACATTGTCAAAAGCATAAAATAAAAAATAAAAAGATGTCACGGGACACCCCTACATTCATCAGCAATAGCCGTAGTAGACCGAGAGAAAAAGCTGGCGGAAAAAACTCTCGGCACTCTTTTCAAAATTATACAACAATAATTTATATTCATTAAAAATTTGTACAAACAGTGAACATATAAATTATTTTCTCGTACCTCCCCGCTCAACATCATTAAAGTTAAAAAATATTAAAATGCTAGTAAACTAATTGAGGAAACTTCCCGCGCTACAATTCGGAACCAGAGCAGACCGTTTCCCGAAGGCGGCACCTGATCACAAGTATGACGTGTGCTCCAGCCATCGTCCTACTCAACCATATTAGAGGGAGTTGGGCGACCCGTTGACACAACGCCACCGCCCCAGTAACTTTCGAGGCGAGCATGACTACTCTGGGCCAAACAAGGCACTAAGGAACCTCACAAAACAGCTAATTTATTGGAAACAATAAGTTAAAACAGAGAGAGGAGGAACGAGAAAACAGTACAGAAAAAAGTAAAATGAATAAATAAAAACAATAAAAGTACATACTTAAAGTTAAGTATCGTCAAGGTACATAAGGTAAAAAATATGATGCACGTACAATTACGTCAACCAATATCTTTATACAAAGTATAAATAGTCTTATACATAATACCTACCTACAAGAAACCTGCAAGAGTTTTAATCCCAAGCTTTCTTATCATTTAAAAAGTCTTGGATGCTATAATAGCCTTTACTACACAGTTTGAGTTTAATAGTTTTTTTAAAAACGTTAAAAGGCAGGGACAGTAGGGACTTAGGGATTGAATTATATATAATTATTGACATTCCTATAAAAGACTTTGTGCTTTTTGCCAACCTACATTTTGGAAAAACTAATTTATGATCGTTCCTAGTCATTGCGTCATTATTATCTATCAAACGTCTATCCTTAAGAGTTTTAAAGCTATCAATATTCTTACGCACAAACATAATGTTCTCAAAAATATACTGTGAAGCAAGGGTCAAAATACTAATCTCCTTAAACAGATCCTTGAGAGATTCTCTTTTACTAAGTTTATAAATTCCGCGAATGGCCCGTTTTTGCAGCGTAAAGATAGTTTTAATGTCAGCAGCGTTTCCCCAGAGTAGGATTCCGTAGGACATTAGGCTATGAAAATAACTGAAATAAACTAACCTAGCAGTATGAATGTCAGTCAGGGAACGAATTTTTTTAACCGCAAATGCCGCAGAACTAAGCCTACTCGCCAGTTGTGCTATATGGGGTCCCCACTGCAGTTTGGAGTCGACAGTTATTCCAAGAAAAACTGTATTTTCTACCAGGTCTAACTTGTTACCGTTTAATTTCAAATCTGTCTCTACTTGCTTTACATTTGGTGCCGAAAACTTTATACATTTCGTTTTTTTTTCATTTAAAACTAGATTGTTCACATTGAACCATTTTACAACATTAGAGAGTGCATTGTTCACGTCGTCATAATTTGTTTCCTGTCTGTTAATTTTAAATATCAACGAAGTATCATCAGCAAACAATACTATCTCATGATTATTCTTTACCATGTATGGTAAATCGTTTATATAAATTAAAAACAGAAATGGGCCCAATATCGACCCCTGAGGAACCCCCATACCTACAACGGATCCCTGTGATCTTTCGCAATTTATTTCAACCTTCTGAGTTCTATCACTCAAATATGAGGTTAAAAGTTTTAGTTCGGTACCCCTTACACCGTAATGACTGAGTTTCCTGATCAACGTATCGTGTTCAACACAGTCAAACGCCTTAGACAAGTCACAGAATATACCCAGGGCATCCTGTGAGCCCTCCCAAGCGCTAACCACAACCTCAAAAAGTTTCACACCAGCGTCCGTGGTTGATCGACCTTTTGTAAACCCAAATTGTTTATTATGAAGGAGGTTGTTCCTATTGAAATGTGCCAAAAGTTGGTTAAGAATAAGTTTTTCAAAGATTTTGCTACAAGTTGGTAGGATTGATATAGGCCTAAAATTGGTGGGGTCTGTGGAACTACCCGACTTAAATAAAGGAATAATCTTACTATGTTTCATTAAATCGGGAAACTCACCTGCATCTACACAATTGTTAAATATTTTTGTTAGAGCAGGAGCAATAAAATCTATAACTGAATTGATAATTTTTACAGATAAGCCCGATAGATCCATGGTATTTTTAACATCAATGGTTTTGAAAACTTTTATTACATCTAATACTTCAATCGGCTTAAAATGGAATATATCCTTGCACTCACTAACATGGCACTTTAGAAGCGCTTCAGCGACCACAGGCGATGAGCTAAGTGACTTCGTGGTCAAAATTGGAATTTCACTGAAATATCTTTCAAATGCTGACGCTATTTCTCCATCTTCTTTGACAGTTTTACCATCTATTAAAAGTTCGTACCCGTTACTGAAAGACTTAGATTTTCCCGTTTCACTATTTATAATTTTCCATGTGGTTTTTGTTTTGTTAGAACTAGCTTCGATTTTACTTTTGAGATAAAGTGACTTTGCTGTATTACATACTTTTTTAAACAATTTAGAGTAGTTTTTAACATACGATATAAAAGCAGCACTACGGTTATAAGATTTTTCTTCATAAAGATCATACAATTTCTTTCTACTTACATGTATACCTATGGTCGCCCAATCATTAAACGATTTATGATGTCTTGTATTTACTGTTTTAGTAGTAAAAATTGTTTTCTTTATACTTTCTATATGACTGCATAATTTGCTATACTCTTCATTAACGTTTTCGGATAAAGACTCTGAGGGTATATTATTACTCATTACATTCCTAAATCTCTCAAGACGCATTCGACTGACTGGAACGACCTTCAACTTTTTAGCAACCTGCTCATCCCTTTGGTATTTTATAGTTACTAATTGACCGCAGTGGTCGGATCTAAGTTTATTTATGATAGATGAACTGACTGGGATCACATTTGAAAAAATGTTGTCTAAACAGGTAGCCGTGGATCCCGTTATTCGCGTAGGTTCTAAAAATAAGTTACATAAATTAAAACATTTAAAAAGGTTAATTAAATTTTTACTCATAGATGAGTTCTCTAATAAATCAATGTTGAAGTCCCCACAAACGAAAATATTTTTGTTTGAATTACTTAATTTGAATAAAACATCTTCCATCACTGACTCAAAAATATCATAATTTGATTTAGGACGCCTATATACACACAAAACTATACAGTGTGTCAACTCTATGCAGGATAATTCTATATGTAGTTCAACAGACAAGCATACTATATCCTTACGTTCCTTGTATTTTAAGGCATTATTTACAATTATCAGTGAACCACCATGTACCGTTGTCGTTCTGTTGAACATACTAGCAACTTGGTGCTGTTCAAACTTGAAAATAAATTCATTTTCTATGAGGAAATGCTCTGTTAAACACAAAATATCTATATGCTCAAAATTTAAAAATAATTCAATTTCATATAGTTTTTCTGAAATGCCTTGTATATTCTGATGCACCAAGTTTAAACAGTTTTTAGATAATAATTTATTCCGCTTAATTAGTGAGCTAGACGCACTCGCATCTGTTGTCCTATTACTTAATTTAAACAGTTGGTCAATAAGGTGTTACTACATGTAACACTAGTAAATAGCAATGAATTAGACTGCTCAATAGAAGCAGTATTATCTAAAGCAAAAGTTTTTGCTAGTCTTGTATAAAAAAAATTAAATAGCATATTTGCTATCTGATGTGTCATATAGTTAGGTACAAAATACCTATCCTTGGTCAACGTGTCGCCGGGTTCAACTAGACATAGACGCGGTAGTGAAATGGTCACACGATAACGGTAATATATTAAACTCTGATAAAACCAAATTCATACTGATTCACTCTCCCTATTTAACAGACATTGGTCAGCCGCCTCATATGTATACCCATAGCTACGAATGTTTTCATAATAATATAGCGGACTGCAAGTGTTTACCCATAGAGCAAGTAGACTGTGTAACTTACCTAGGAGTAAAAGTAGATGTAAGCTTTTCTTGGTCTCAACATATAGATTACATAAGTTCTAAGTTAAGAATTTTACTTGGTAAATTTTATCATTTAAGTAATAAGGTGCCATTAGGTACATTAAAATGTATATACTTCTCGCTGGTTGATTCCATACTGGGATATGCTCTCGATTGTTACGGCCTTACGTTTAAATCGTACATAGATAAACTAGAAACACTTCAAATACGATTTCTTAAACTACTTGTTAATAAAAAAACGAAAAACTCTTGTAAAGGTGACTATCGCAAACTGTTTCATATACTTAAAATTTTACCTGTAAGTTTAAAACATAAATATCTCTTAGCAATACATAACCGCAGTAGTCGGGAGCATATCTTTCAGCTGATAACACATGATTGTGGCACGAGGGCGGTATCAGCCGGTAAGCTGGTTGTACCCAGAGTGACTAACTACTTTGGAGACAGGACTCTTAAGAAACGATTACCATATCTTTTAAACGGGCTACCGGATGATATACGACTAGAGCCTAACGATCTCAAATTTAAGCGTAGATTATATAAATATATATTTAGTACATTAATGTAATTCAACCATATATTATAAAATTGTATAACTGTAATAGAGACTTTTCCCTGCAGACAAACTGTCAGAACAGTTTTGCAGGCCATGTACAGCAACCATCTTAAATATATGTATTAATAATAATAAATAAAAAAAAAAAAAAAAAAAAGCGTTGTCAAAGGCTCCAGAGATATCCAAAAATATCGCCTGAACATACTTCGACGAGCTCCCACGCGCCGCACTTATGATGGTGTTCAGTGCGGTCACAGTCGACCGGCCTCGTGTGAAGCCGTGTTGGCAGTCCGATAGACCCATTGTCATCTGCGTGGCGCACCTTAACATTACGCGTTCTAAAACCTTACCTAGGATCGGAAGCAGCGTGACGGGGCGGTATGCTTTCGGGTCGGTAAGCTGCTTGCCGTTGCCTTTCGGCAGGACAATCAGTCTACCGTCCTTCCAGACATCCGGAAAGCACCCCTCTCGAACACATCGGCTAAGCACCTCGGCGAACTCGACTGACGCAGCCGCCCAAACGTGCTGCACGATGCGCGCACTCAACCCGTCGATACCCGGCGCAGTGTTCGGCAATGCCTTGACTATGTCTCCGATTGTCCCGACCGGCGGAGGAGACGCATCTTCTCCTGACGGAATAAGCGCTGCCGTGATGCGGACTAGCCGGTGATACTCGGAGTCCTTAGACAGATCGTCGTCCGGACACAGAGCGCACATCAGCCCTCGCATGGCTTCGCCGACCCCGCCAGCATATCCTTCGGCTAACTTGACGCCGTTAATTACGTTACTGGGAGGCCGAAACCTCCCACTCGCGGCACGGTAGGCCTGTCCCCAAGGGTCCAGGTTTCCGGATTCAGCAATCGATTTGAAATACGAAAGTTGCGTCTCCTCCATTGCAGCCCTATACTTTGCCCTACGCGTGTGGAACCTAGTTCTGGCAGCTTCCTCCTGCGGGCCCCCGCCCCTACGGTAGGATTGCCATTCCCTACGCGCACGGTAGCACTCGCGGCGTAGCCGGTCTAGGACCGGTGTCCACCACTCGTACCCCCGCTCGACTCGACCCACCTTTCGCAACCCTAGCGCCTCCTTCGCTGCATGAGTCACCAGATGGGTGAACTGGGAGCAGATTGCCGAAGCAGGTCGGTTCCACTGAATTCGACCCACCCGCTCGTGTATCAAGCGCTCAAAGAAATCCCAAGACACACCCCGATCCCGAAAGCGCAACGGTTCCTCCGACAGCTCAGCGCCAGGAGCGGCTTCTTTCTTGCTTGCCACCATAAATGTAATGAGACGATGGTCGCTCATGATGACGTCGGGGCGCACCCTCCATCCTGTTACCAGGATGCCTTTTGTTAGCGTCAGGTCGATGTTGGACGATCCGTTCGATGTTGAGAACGTGGCGGGTTCATCTTGAACATTCGCCAAGCGGAGCCCATGTGCCAGGATGAACGCTTCCATCGATTCGCGACGGTGCGTAACATCCGGTCCGCGTCCAATGTACTGCTTCTTCTCACAGTACCACATCGGAGAATGCGCGTTGGAGTCTACCCCAATGATGACCCGCTTCCCTTTCAGGGAACAGAGGACCATGCCGAGATGTTCGAGGTGGACATCTATGTCGTCGGCATACTGAAAGTATGCAGATACCAGGTATACTCCGTCCTTGTCGTTGAGTACATGACACACCGTACAGTGCGTGTTAGACAGGTGGTGTAGAACGGAGCAGGCCAGGTCTCTTCGACTGACATAGATGGCCGCCTTGGCACTGTCGCCGCATCGCAGTAATGGGAGTTGTGCGGTCGTTGAAGTGGAACCGGACCCAGGGTAATATTCCTGGACCAGAATGACGTCTAGGCCCAGTTCGCGAGCTACCAGGGGCAGCTCCATGGTGGCAAGTTCTGCTCCCGCCAAGTTAAGCTGACCGACGGTGATAGTAGTTTTGCTGGCCATTATGAATAATTTGTGGTCTCGACAATACGGCGCTCGGCGTGAATTCTTGCCGGACAGTCTCGGGCACCGGTGGTGTGCGTAGTTGCATCCTTGTGGCCGAATCTGGCGCAGGTCCCGCATTTCTTTATCTCTGCCGCACATTTTTCATCTTCATGAGCGCCACCACATTGGCCGCAGGTTGGCGTGGCGGCTTTACAAGAAGCCGCGATGTGGCCGTAGAGCTGGCACCGTCGGCAGCAAATGGCCGTGGTGAAATCCGCTAGGTAGGCAACCTCCCAGCCGATGTAGGCCTGTCCCCGATCTACCAGGAACTTTCGGAGCGCGGGCGTGCAGGCAATGACTACCAGCGTCCTGGTAGTACCACGGGCTTTCTTGAACGCCATACGGCACTCCTTCTTGAGACGCTCAAGGGGCCAGTCTGTGCACTCCGAGAAGTTTTGTTTGTGTATGTCCCCCAGAAGTTCCTCGAGGACGATGTCGCGCCCCTCCACTGGACCAATCGACACAAGTGGGGCTCGGCCTTTTAGGTCGCTTGCTTTTAGTTGTGAGGGGATGGCTGCTCTCAGCTTCACCATGTCTGCAGCAGTTCGGGTCTGTATGACCACTCCAGCACGTCCCACTTTCCTTACTTTTTCAACGCAGATGTTTATTTTGGCGGGAGCGATGGAGGACTTGAGGAGGCTCTTCGTTGCCTCCGAAGTAGTGATGGTGTTCTCATCGGTCGGGTATATTGCCAACACTGGACCCGATGGCGCCCGGCTCCTCACTCTGTTGGCATATGAGGCCGCCGCAGCAGGAGCCACCGAAGCAGCAGACGCCGCAGCCGAGGCCGCCGCATCAACCGCTCTACGCACCTCTTCTTCAGCGCGCTGTGCCCGCAGGGTCTGGTGTTTCTTCTCTTCTTGTTCGCGCTGACCCCTCAAGCGCTCCTCCGCTGCGGCCATTATGGAGTCCTGGGTGGCCAATGCCATTTGGCCCACGACCTCCATGATGGTCGATAGTTGCTGGTTGATGGCCGCCAGATCCGCCTTGTTTAGCTTAGATGTTGGCCCCCCCGCAACCATCGAGATCTTCCTCGCCGCGCCGTTGGCCCTTCCCAGCAGCTGTCGCCAGGTCGCCGTTGCAAGGTCGATCTGCTCCGGCTCCACTTCGGATTCAGACGACATGGGGGTCCGAAACTCGGGAGTGGCACTGTCGACCTGGAGGTGGGCGGACCGGAAAGGGCGGGACGGAGACTCGGTAGCCGGGTTGTGTAGGGCGCGGGCGGTCCTCCTCTTCGGTTTCGTCGTTGCCGTGTTGTCGTCCGGTGACAGAACCCGCTTGGAGGTCACCGGCTCCAGGGGGGTGAGGCCGGGTGGGGGGGAGCACACGGAGGCGGGGGTCGCGGGGGGGGGCAGGGGTGGGGAGTGGCGGCAGCGGTGAAGCGTCAGGCGACAACTCGTCCATCACGATCCGGTATGCTTGCCGCGCCGCTTCAGTTGCGATTTCAATCGGGGAGGCAGAGGGGGAGGGGGAGGGGTCAGCGAGGGGGCGGGTAATCGGGGCGGCATCACGGGGTCCAGGGGGCGGCGACCGTCGCAACGACGACCGCGGCTTGAACAGGTCCGGGGGTGGAGTCCGCAGGGGGGGGTAACCCCCACCATCGTCCGTGTCGCTCATTACTCGCACTCACACACAAGACAATGGAGCAAAGTTAAATTAAACAAAGAAAGAAGAAAAAAAAAGAAGAAAAAAAAAAAAAAAAAAAAAAAAAAAAATTCTTTTCAAATTCTTTCCAAGTCCAGTAAGGAAAAAAAAAAAAATTTTTACAGATTCTCACAGTAATTATATTTGAAAGTGGTCACATACACCGACCCTATCAGTTAAGCCACTAACCTCGATACCGAAATTTTCCTGCGGCGACACCGATCGTGCCCTTCCGTATATATGAGGGCTGGGTGATGGCCTCGCAGTAGTTCGTGTACAGAAAATTTCTTAAAAATTTTCTAAGTCCAGAAAAAAAAAAAATTTTTTTTTCTCCAACACTTACACAAACACAGTTGGCGTATACACGTCCAAAAAGTGTCACTGTCACTGTTGCACTTCACTGCACCAAGTGTCACTGTCACCGAGCGTCAACCTCGCGGATGTAAACAAATGAACAAAACAAAACACACAAGAGAGAGACAAAAGACCAAAGCTACCCGCGCAAGTTGGGAAGGTGGCTTGCGTCACGCTCACCGCACAAAATGGCCGCGGGCCACTCCTCTAGGCAGGCCGAGAGGAAGCAGGAGGGACCGATCGTTACTGGAACAACCGTGAACCACGTAATTTGGTCGGGTTATAGTAAATTTTCTTCGGAGCGATACACACGTGCGCACGGCTCGGCGGTCGACACCGAAGTAGATAGGGACAATCCCACCGCCAACCCATGGTCCTCCCTGCCTTCTTGGCGTACGGACCGAATCTCGAACTCGCTTTGTAATGAAACAATGCGAGTTCTACATATTCTCTAATTCCGTCCCTAGATGCGGACTCTCCCCTTAATAGGGGCTCGCATTACCAGCACGAAACTTCAGCGCCGGGCAGACCAACTAACCTTCTAAAGCGCTTCTTGTGCTGTGCCAAATGTGCGCGAACTGTTTCAGCAGAACGAAGTTTTCCCTACTGGCCACTAAATCTGCGTGGAATACCGGACCTGGCTCAGACCTAATGATGCCATCGAGCATCGCTTGCCTCTCAGTGCTGTACAATGGGCACTCCCAGAGTATGTGGTCCCTGGTTTCGACAGACTCACCACAGAAGCACGTCGGACTTTCACACAGTGTCATTCTGTGAAGACGACTGTTGAAACAACCGTGCCCCGTGAGGATCTGTGACACCACATAGTCGGGCTCTACCCAATCGGCTGCAACTCTAGCCACTACGTCTGGGAAGAAACTGAACAGTTCTCTTCCGTCCTCGCTAGACTCCCATCGCTCCTGCCAAAGAGCGATGACGCGCGCGGTAACTGATGACTTTAGTTCCTTGCGTTCCCTGCTAGCTAACTCTGGTCGCCTCTCCTCGATTTGTCCTGCCCGAGAGACCTCAAGGTCGGCCGGCAAAACACCCGCGAGCACGGGCAACGCGGCTGTGCTAGTCGACCTGTAGGCCTTCGTCAAAAGAATGAGTGCCTGCCTCTGCGTCCGGAGCAACGCACTTCTCACAACAAAAATGGATGAGCGAACGTACCATACGGCAGCAGCGTACACTAAAGTAGCCACATAAGTCCCAAAGTAAAGGAACTTAAGGGCCCGGAACCTGACTCCCCAGGAAGTGGCGGAAATCCGCGACACCTTCCCGAAACAACCCATAGCTCTCTCGCTGATAAATACCGCATGCTGCGCGTAGGACATCGCATCGTCCAGAATCACACCAAGGATTCGGGCCTGCGTGACACACGTAATCGAAGCACCGTCCATTCGAATCAGAGGATGTCGTTTGAAACGACCCTTGATCGTCATACTCTGCGACTTGTGGGATGAGAAAGACAAACGGTTGCGATCACTCCAACTAGAAACCGAATCTAGGATGGAGGACGCCCTACGTTCTATTACCGCGCGAGAGGATGCTTCTATCACAATGGTCACATCGTCTGCATAGGCCACCATGCTCACGCCATCCGGCATAGGCAACTTGAGGAGGTCGTCGAGTAGAACGTTCCACAGAGTCGGCCCCAACACAGAACCCTGGGGGCATCCCATCGTGGAGGCCTTGGACGCTATCTGGCTACCCGTCATGAGCAAGACTTGTCTATTGCAAAAGTAACTGACCAAAATACGATAGATGTTCGGTGGACAGCCACCTTGCTTGGCTTTAACTAAGATCATGGGCCACCAGGCGTTGTCGAAGGCTCCAGAGATGTCCAGGAATATCAACTGTACGTACGTTTCGCGCGTGTTCTTGACTTTATCGGTAATTGCGTTTAAAGCCGTAACAGTAGATTTGTTACGCGTGAAACCGTGCTGCGACTCGGATATGTTGCTGTGAAGACAAGGAGCGCAAGAAATTATGATTCTCTCTAAAATTTTGCCCAGAATGGGCAAAAGAGTAATAGGTCTGTACGCCTTGGGGTCAGACAAAGACTTGTCATTTCCCTTTGGCAGGAGGACAAGTTTCCCTATCTTCCAGATATCTGGAAAGACTCCCTCACGAATGCACGCACAAAAGATGTGGCACAATTCGTTGGAGGTCGCCTTCCAGGCCTGTCTGATAATTCTAGCTGTCAGTCCGTCGAGACCCGGAGCCGTGTTGGGCAAATCCCTGATGACACGTTCAATAGTGTCCCTACCCGGGTCGGAACAATCCTTCCCAGGCGGACAACTAGCGCCAGCAATACGCACCTGTCTGTGGTATGCTGTGTCGGTGTCCGGTTTGTCATCGGGATAAAGGCTCTGCAGTAACGATTCCATGGTGCCGCCTGTGGTAGAAGTAAAACCCTCTAGTAACTTGGTGCCGTGAAGAATGTTAGAAGGAGGACGAGACTTGCCGCACGCAAGGCGATACGCCGACCCCCAAGGATCGTCGTTCCCTGTCTCTGCGATGCGGCGAAAATGCTGAATCTCAGCATCCTTCATGGCTCTCTTATATACCTGCCGGGTCTTGCGCAGCTCACAATGGAAATCGTCGACGCGCGGGTCCAACTGACTTTTAGCGTGCTGCCACCTGCGACGAGCGCGTGTGACCTCACGACGATGACGGTCCAGTGCCGGATTCCACCAATCAAAGCCTCCCCGCTCTTTGAACTTGCGTTCGCCCAGACACTCAGCAGCTGTGCGAGTGAGAATGTCAGTATACTGAGTGCACATCGCATTCGCCGATCTGGATGTCTTAAGACGACCTACCCGAGCATGGAGAGTTGAGCAGAATAGTGGCCAGTTAACACCTCTTTCTCTGTACGATACCTCGGTGACAGCAGCCTCCACGCGTGGCGTGGAGTTAAGGCTCGGCTGGTCCACGTAAAACGTGATGAGCTGATGGTCGCTGATGCTGACACCCTCGTGCACCGTCCACTCTGAAATTGAGACACTCCTGGTCGAGATAGTCAGATCAACATTGGAGTAGCCATTTGGTCCGCTGAAAGTAGGTGGTTGGCCCTCACGATTGTGTATGACCAAACCACGATTCAGGATGAAACTTTCCATCTGACTTCTCCGATAATCTGTATCCCGACCACGCCCTACATACTGCCGCCGTTCGCAGAACCACAGTGGAGAATGTGCATTGCTGTCGACGCCTATAATCACCTGGGATCCAGCCAGCCTGTCTAGTACGCGTGTCAGGTGTTCAAGATGTATCGCGATGTCGTGCGAATATTGGAAGTACGCTGACACCACGTACATGCTACTATCACCGCGGCTTACATGTGCAACAGTGCAATGCTCATTACTCAAATGTGAGATGAGAGTGACTGCTACCCTAGTGTTGCATACGAAAATACCTGCCTTTGGATCTGCCCCGCACTGAAGTAACTGCTGGTTGCCAGAGCGCGGGTACTGCTCGTTGACCGTGACGATGTCGAGCCGCTGGTCCACCGCGATAGCTGACAACTCTGTGGTCGCTGCCTCCGACCCCTGCAAGTTGATATGACCTATGGCGAGTCTATCCATACTGGGTCATATTCACCGCCTGCTGCTCTGCATGAATGCGAGCCGGGCACGTGAGTGCTGCCGTCTTATGCAGACTCGCTTCCGGACGTCGGAAGCGCTTGCAAGTTGCGCAACACGTCACGGCCGACTGGCACTCCTCTGCCTTGTGACCAGAGTCACCGCATTTGCCACACACCATGCTGGCCGCCCTACAAAACTTTTCGGGGTGGCCATACTGCTGGCATTTGTTGCAGCACGTCACCCGGACAAAATCGCAGACCTCGACCTCATCCCAGCCGATGTAGGCCGTACCCATGCGTACCAGCCGGTCCCTAAGGTTGGGCTCGCACTCTAGGACGACCGTCACACGCTGCCTACCCTTTTTGAAGGCCAACTTGCAGCTAGCCTTCAACTTGGCGAGTGGCCACTCCTGGTCATCCACCAAGTTGATGGCATGGAGATCAGCCAACAATGCCTCTATCGAAGCAGGGTCCTGCCGCAAATTCCTCAACGCCACAAGTGGCTTACGCCGACGTGGCTCGCTAACCTTGAGGGTCGCGGGTGCCGCCTCCTTCAGCTTCCTTGCTGCCTCCGCCGTAGCCGTGCGAACCACAACCCCCGCATTGCCGACCTTACGGATGCCCTGAATACTGATACCAGACTGACCTGGTTTCACCATTTTCTGCAGCTCCTCCCTAGTGGCATCCGACGTCGTGATTTTATCCGAATTCGGATAAAATACCACCGCCGGTCCGCCCCTAGGTTGCAGCTGCACTTCAGCTGCACTGGACCTGTTCTTAGCCAGTTTTAGGCAGCCAGAATACGACCTCGGAAGGTCATTGGCTCCACCCTCAACTGCCTGAGCCGAACTCGCCTTCGCCAGAGCCAATTCTAGCTCCAATCGCGCCGACCGGTGCTCCGCCTCCTGAACCCGAAACTGCAACGCAGCCACAACCGCCAGGATATCCATCCTGCAGTCCCCTATCACGGCAAGATCCGCCTTGTTTAACTTCGAGCCCGTGGCAGACGTCACTGACCCGATTTTTCGCAAATTGGTACTCACCATGTCGATTAACTCGACGTGGCTTGCCCCTGCGAGCGCCCTATCCCCTGCGATCTGCTGAACCGGCGGCGCGATGTCCGAGTACGGCTCCACTAGTGGGTGAGGCGACGGTGTACGTACCTCTGCTGCACTAGCCGATGGCCGCGGTACGGTCAACTTGACCCGGGAACCTTCCTGCTGGTCCATAGCTGAACCAGGCGAGGAAAGTGGCCGCTTCGACCTCTCACCTTCTGGCGCCGCCCTGGTCGGTGAGCGCGCCAGTGAGCTGCGTGGTTGGAACGGAGAACCGTCCCGCCCACTCATCTCCCTAATCTACCCTTACAATATTGTACAAGATAACAAATATAAAGTAAAAATTAAAGAAGGAAAAAATACTAATTGAAATTAGTTCCCTGAGTTGACGTCCGATGGCGCTACTAGAGCACCACAAGCACGCCCCCTACGCGGGAAACACCTAAACTAAATAGCAGCGCACTCTGACGGCGAGTCGCTGAACTAATTAAAAACTAGTTCCCGGAGTTGACGTCCGGTGGCGCCACTGTAGCACCACAGGCACGCCCCCTACGCGGGAAACACCTAAACTAAATAACAGCGCACTCTGACGGCGAGTCGCTGAACTAATTAAAAACTAGTTCCCGGAGTTGACGTCCGGTGGCGCCACTATAGCACCACTAGCGCGCCCCCTACGCGGGAAACTCCTAAACTAAAATAAAAGCGCACTCTGGCAGCGAGTCGCTGAACTAACTAAAAACTAGTTCCCGGAGTTGACGTCCGGTGGCGCCACTGTAGCGCCACTAGCACGCCCCCTACGCGGGAAACACCTAAACTAAAACTAAAATAAAAGCGCACTCTGGCAGCAAGTCGCTTAACTTATTTGAAAACCTAGTTCCCGGAGTTGACGGCCGGTGGCGCCACTACGACACCACAAACACGCCCTCTACGCGGGAAACACCTAAGCTAATAAGTTATATGAAACGCCCTCAGGCGGCAATAGGCAGAACTAAACTGATTGTCTAATTTTAAATATGGCAACCCCAACACGTAGCTGGCAACACAGCCGAACGCAAAGTTAAACGTCACTTGTCAACTGTCGAAACAACGACAAGCGACAACCACGCGTCGACCACGCCAACCAACACGTGCACTTTGAGGTTATTACACCTAGCAACAATATAAAATTAGGTTACAGTACCTTTTAGAACACTAGGTTCTAGTACGCCAACACGATAGTAATATTTGCTAGGCCTAGGCCGTCGCAAATATAGGTCCTTAACTCCCACAAAGGGAATCCGCACTAACACTCACTATAACCTCAAACGTTTTTAAATCCACAAATAAACTAAGAGAAAACACACTGCCCAATCTACTAATATGCAATAACGATTGCTAATTAGCCCAAGCACAAGCTAAAAGCACTAAAACACTGAAATTACTATAATTCACAAGGAATTAATTTATTACAGTGAGGAGCACACTTCACACGTCCGCACTCTGCGAGAGCCGACGCCGAAGTAGAGAGATAGGTAGATAGGGACAGTGGGAATCTCGTTAATCCATTCATGCGCGTCACTAATTAGATGACGAGGCATTTGGCTATTTTACGGCCGGCATGCTTCGGCATGGTACTGGATCACTGGTAAAACCATCTCCATTTGTACCTGAAATAATCATTATGGATACGAGAGACCCGGTCCTGTCACTACGTCTCTAGAGGCAAAACATGCCGACATTGCACCGGTTAAGATGATAATCGGCTTCCTTGGATGTTAGGACCGATAACAGCTTGCCAGTAAACGTCTGCTGTTCAGGAAACCTTGGGCCCGGTGGCAGCCCCACACTGGACTATCCAGGCCCTCAGTTCGAGGTTCGAGCCTGCGAGGTCAGCTGGTTAAACCTCGACCAATTCATGTGTGATCCATTCAGAACCCAGAATGGAAACATTTCCCAATAGTTACTCTTTGGCCCGAAGAGCTCTTTAATCTCTGAAAGAGATTTAGGGCTCCAAATCCCCCTCCAAGAGAGAGTACAAGTGGTTGTCCGCACGCAACCGGAGCCGGGAAGTCCCAAACGGACAGCAACCATCTCGACGAGCTCCTCGTGATTAGCGTACTTATTACGCTTCTCCCGATGAGCCACGTCAAGCGGCCTTTGTCCTGAGACGACCTGGGCGTCGACTATCACTCCCACATCCCCTTTTCGGGCGATAACGTCGGGCTTTCGAAGACCAGCCGCAGTCTTAAACTTAGGCTCTTCGACCACGGTCCAACCCTCACGGCTCATATGCGAGGCGAGTCTTGCTGCCACATAATTATGTCGCTGTATTCGGCCGCCGTGCGTTCGATGGCACTGCTGGATGATGTGCGCAGTTGTCTCCCTGACCATGCAGCCTGCACGGCAGTTTACTTCCGCGCCACCATCCCTACGCCCCCGTGTATTGCGCACGCGCGACGGAAGGGCGTTTATGTGCGTGTGCACGAACTGCACGAAGTCCCGGCCTGTTAGTCTTTCGCTCCTATGCCTGAGCCATTTTGTGGACTCAGGGGTTTTGTTGGATTCCCTCAGTTCGAATCCATCAACAGAAGCGTAAAGCTCATCACGCCAAAATTTTGCGGCCGACTCGGTGCCGGTCACAGGGTGTTCCCGTATAAATTTACTGGACAGCTTTCGGGCCCACTTCAGCTTCCTTACGACCCGCTCGGATCTAGACGCGGCTCTCGCAGCAGACCATTGTGAGGACTCCAGCCTCCCAAACCTCTTGACGATAAGCTCGGGGACCATCGTCCTCAACGATGGGATCGCGAGACCACCATCTTTTGCGGATGCGTGAAAATAGGCCGTCGGCACATCCATTGGGAGCCTAAGCCAGACTCTTATGACGCTTCTGATCTGTACATCTAGTGCACGCAATCTTTGGTCCGTGATATTGCCCAGCACAAGGCCGTGCAAAAATCGCGGTACTAGGTAGGTGCGCACCAACTCTAGTCGCTGCTGCGGCTTGAGCGGTGCTTTGGTGATGTTCTGCAACGCTACCTTAATCGAATGCTCCATCTGACAAACTCCAGCTACGTCAAAGTCAACTCCCAGGTACCTGAAACGTTCAACGCAATTTATTTGTTTCAGCCATTTTCGGTTTACCCTGAAATGGCGTCCTTCGAGATAGTGTACTTTCTTACGTTTCCCATCGGGCACCATGGACAGAACTGAGCACTTACCAATGTTAAGACGGAGCCCCATCGATGCCGCGATCTCTCCAACCACATCTAGGACCTGCTGCATACCACATCTCGATCCCGATACAAGTACCAGGTCGTCGGCATAGGCTAGAGCCGAGACACGCTCATTTTCTAACCTATAGCCAACTTCTTTGGGAAGGGACGCAAGAATTAGATCCATGACAAAGTTGAAAAGCCACGGCGATAATGGGTCTCCCTGGCGGACGCCTCTTCCAATTTTTACAGGAGTGTCGCTCGTTTCTCCGTTTGCGGCTAAGGTGGTCGAAGCCGTTTCATAAATATTAGCGACATAGTTGCAGAACGCCTCCGGCATACCTCTATCCCTCAGTAATCTGATCAGTGCCGCATGCGACACTGTGTCAAACGCCTTCGAGAAATCAAGGACCGCCACATGGCATTCACGCAACTTCTTCCTGCAGTCCCCGAGCACTGCGTCCAGCACTGCCGAATTCTCGAGAGTGCCGTCGGCGCGAACGAATCCGCGCTGTCGTGCATCAGGTGGACAACAACGGTCCAGTCTTCGTGCCAGGATGGAATGCAAATGCCGAAGAGGCACCGACGCGATAGTTATCGGCCGATACTCCCCCGGCCCCACAGGTTCATCTGTTTTTGGCACAAAGATCGTTCGACATTGTTTAAATTGTTCCGGCACACCAGTTCTCATCCAATGGTTAAAGATTTCTGACTTGCTGGCATTCGGGACCTCTCTCCAGTCCTCGGCGCGGACGCCGTCTGGACCGGGTGCTGACCTTTTGTCTACGCGGGATGCTTTAACCTCATCTTCGGTTATCGGCTTCCACAGCTCGGAAAAGTCGACGGGGCTACCCTCCGTTACCTGTAGTTTTTGAGCTTCCAGGGCTTTGGGAGTCGGTCCGGAGACTTCCTCAACAGTTTCCAGTATAGGGCGCCAGAAGGAGTCCATATCCTGAATACCGTGGTTCGTTCTCCGGCACTGACCGTCGATAATCTCAGCTGCTGCGCGACTAGGATTCTTACGATAGAGTTCCTGAACCCTTGCATACTCTCTTCTGCGCTTAGCTCTTGAGTTGAGCGGGGTCTTGCTAATAACATTATTGGTTTTGCTGCGCCTTAAGCGCCGCCGTCTAGAGTCTCCCGGTTGTTTCCTCGCCGCGACCCTTGCTAGAAGTTCCGCGACAATTCTGTCCCCAGAATACGACTCCAGATTAGGAGGAGCGTCAACGGTTTCGATTAAGAGCATGGGATCCGGCCCAGCCTCGACGACCTGCTCCGGCGCTTCACACACATCTTCAATAATTAAGTCTTGCGTGTGCATGTTCACGCTTTGGGTGGTTAGTGCCAGTTCGCTCCGATACTGGCTGACTAGGGCTTTGTATGAGTCCTTCCGTCTAACCCCCTTTATTGCTTCAAGTGTCCTCCCGAACCCGGGGAGGGCATTGAATAGGTCTTGGTTGATGTGCGATCCACAACCGGGAGCAAGGCCAGCCTCGGTCTTAGCCAGAATAGCCAGCTCCTCATCTCGCCATCGTCGCTTCGTCTCCTTGGGCGGAGCGGACAGCACATTTGCTTCCACTGGGTGGGCGCGCCGCATGTGCACACCCAACCCGATCTTGGTCCTAAAGGACCGACCACACACTTGGCACGTTCGAGCAGGCGACGAGCCAGAGTCCGTTTGAACCCCGACTTGAGCGTCTGAACGGGAAATTTTCGCGACCTCTAGCTCCAGTGGGAGGCCAGAGGGACGAGGATTCATTTTTTCTAAATTCTTGTCTGTTGCGAGTTTTTTCCCAACTGTGACGGGCTGCAAACCCGCCACAAGGGTTCGCCCATGGTTAGTCGCAAGGCCCCACCCGAAGGTAACCATGAACTTGTCTTGACTCCGTAGAGACATGACCTACGGGGCTGATTGGGAACCTCCCCCAATCCTCACTTGGGTCACACTACTATAGCAAGATGTTAAAGTAGTGGCGCACACCTTTCGGGGCCCAAGGACAAACCTGACTGAGTCCTCCGCCACGCCAGGAAAGACACGAAACTGACGTGACCGAGTTCCCAGTGGAAACGTGCTGCAAATCGGTCCGAGTGTAGACCAAAATGCGTATCGCCTTCATTACGACAGATACAAAGAGAGTTCACCCAGAAGACTTCCGGTTCCATTTTAGTCGCACCTGGAACAAGCATTTAGATCGGGCTACTCTCCCCCCTTCCTCATTAGACTACGGCGGCGGCACCACGAGCAGGTTGAGGCTAGGAGTTGAGCTGAGCGGTGTGCAGGTGAAGTGACACTACCTCACTCAGCCCCTTGCAGACGCACCATCCATGTCGACCCCCAGTCATGCAACTATTCATGGGGAACACTTCGGCGCGCCCGGAGCAACAATCATCTCCAGCGTTTCCGCAGGCAAGGATCAGTCGAAAGAGAACCCTCCGAGTTTGCGTCACTAATACGATGACGAGGCATGTGTAAACCTTAAGAGAGTCATAGTTACTCCCGCCGTTTACCCGCGCTTGCTTGAATTTCTTCACGTTGACATTCAGAGCACTGGGCAGAAATCACATTGCGTCAACACCCGCGAGGGCCATCGCAATGCTTTGTTTTAATTAGACAGTCGGATTCCCCTTGTCCGTGCCAGTTCTGAGCTGACCGTTGAACGGCGGTCGTACAGAACCGCGCCATTCCCACACGAGGCGAGATCGACGCGGCCTTACGGCTAGGAAGATCCGCGGAAGGCCGATACGCGGGTCCAGATTCCGCCCCGACTTGCGCCGAAGCATCGACCAGGCCCGGCACCGGCCGCATCCGCTTCCCGTCCAAACCCGACACGCCCCGGTCCTCAGAGCCAATCCTTATTCCGAAGTTACGGATCCAATTTGCCGACTTCCCTTACCTATATTATTCTATCGACTAGAGGCTCTTCACCTTGGAGACCTGCTGCGGATATGGGTACGAACCGGCGCGACATCTCCACGTACATCCCTCACCTGAATTTTCAAGGTCCGCAGAGAGTATCCGGACACCGCCGCAAATGCGGTGCTCTTCGCGTTCCGAACCATATCTCCCTTCTATAGGATTCCATGGAACTCGAACGCTCAGGCAGAAAAGAAAACTCTTCCCGGACCTCTCGGCGGCGTCTTCAGGCCACT
>OU745315.1:9450000-9455000 GCA_916618145.1 Emmelina monodactyla | reverse complement strand
CAGTGCAGTGTGGCATTTGTTTTTATACAGCCGGCCCTCAGACAGGAGTGGTCCTGGATGTGTCTCCACGGACCGCAATGTGCGTTCGAAATGTCGATGTTCAAATGTGTCCTGCAGTTCACACTACGACGCGCAGTTAACTGCGTTCTTCATCGACCCGCGAGCCAAGTGATCCACCGTCCAGGGTGATAGTTTAATTTGTTATCCGATTGTTATCTCAGACGACAAATTTTCGTTTGTTTGTTTTGTGTTTGTGATAAACACATACATTTTCTTGACGTGTGCTAATGAACGGAAAGTGAAAAAAAAAAAAGTTTAAAAACAAAAAAAAAACATATTTTATTTTGTTTTATATCTTAGAAAAAAACGCCGAAACACAACGGTGCCACCCACGACAGCGATGCCTACGAACAATTTTTTTTCTAAACCGCTCGATTTCGATCGCTCGAAACCGGTGTGTTTTATGTTTAAAGTTCGTCTCGTACGCAAGCCATACATTGAATGAGCGAACGCGGATTTCCGTCCACTCGTGTATCTTGCGCAACGAACTGTCGTCGTTCGAATTCAAACACTCTGAATCAACTGAGCGTTTGAGTTTGTGTGTGTCTTAGGGGACAATAATATACAAACACGTCACATCGATGCACTGTTACGTACAACAACGGCGCGCAGTACGTTAATGATCCTTCCGCAGGTTCCCCTACGGAAACCTTGTTACGACTTTTACTTCCTCTAAATGATCAAGTTTGGTCAACTTCCCAGCAACGCCGACGGCCGTGAAGCCACCGCGTGTCGGTCCGAAGACCTCACTAAATCATTCAATCGGTAGTAGCGACGGGCGGTGTGTACAAAGGGCAGGGACGTAATCAACGCGAGCTTATGACTCGCGCTTACTAGGAATTCCTCGTTTATGGGGGATAATTGCAAACCCCAATCCCCAGCACGAAGGAGTTTCAACGGGTTGCCCGGGCCTCTAGGCCAGGGAGAACATGCTGATTCCTTCAGTGTAGCGCGCGTGCGGCCCAGGACATCTAAGGGCATCACAGACCTGTTATTGCTCAATCTCGTGCGGCTCGAAGCCGCCGGTCCCTCTAAGAAGAATTTTAATACGTCGTCAGTGAGTTGCGTGGACGAGCCACGCGCACTTGAATTACGACGCCTATTTAGCAGGCTAGAGTCTCGTTCGTTACCGGAATTAACCAGACAAATCGCTCCACCAACTAAGAACGGCCATGCACCACCACCCACCGAATCAAGAAAGAGCTATTAATCTGTCAATCCTTCCGGTGTCCGGGCCTGGTGAGATTTCCCGTGTTGAGTCAAATTAAGCCGCAGGCTCCACTCCTGGTGGTGCCCTTCCGTCAATTCCTTTAAGTTTCAGCTTTGCAACCATACTCCCCCCGGAGTCCAAAATCTTTGGTTTCCCGGAAGCTGCCCGCCGAGTCATCGGAGGAACTTCGGCGGATCGCTAGCTGGCATCGTTTATGGTTAGAACTAGGGCGGTATCTGATCGCCTTCGAACCTCTAACTTTCGTTCTTGATTGATGAAAACACCTTTGGCAAATGCTTTCGCTGATGTTCGTCTTGCGACGATCCAAGAATTTCACCTCTAACGTCGCAATACGAATGCCCCCAGTTATCCCTATTAATCATTACCTCGGAGTTCTGAAAACCAACAAAATAGAACCGAGATCATATTCTATTATTCCATGCACGAAATATTCAAGCAGCATTTTGAGCCCGCTTTGAGCACTCTAATTTGTTCAAAGTAAAATTGTCGGCCCATCTCGACACTCACTGAAGAGCACCGCGATAGGATTTTGATATTGAACCGGCGTTTTACCGCCGGCTCACCGACGATATGCTCCGCAAACGTGTCAGTATCACCGCGGATGCGGTGCACCGACAGCGCGGCGCACAAATGCAACTACGAGCTTTTTAACCGCAACAATTTTAGTATACGCTATTGGAGCTGGAATTACCGCGGCTGCTGGCACCAGACTTGCCCTCCAATTGTTCCTCGTTAAAATATTTAAAGTGTACTCATTCCGATTACGAGGCCTCGTAAGAGTCCCGTATCGTTATTTTTCGTCACTACCTCCCCGTGCCGGGAGTGGGTAATTTGCGCGCCTGCTGCCTTCCTTGGATGTGGTAGCCGTTTCTCAGGCTCCCTCTCCGGAATCGAACCCTGATTCCCCGTTACCCGTGACAACCATGGTAGTCGCAGAAACTACCATCGAAAGTTGATAAGGCAGACATTTGAAAGATGCGTCGCCGGTACTGGACCATGCGATCGGCAAAAGTTATCCAGATTCATCAAAATTAACGACTTCGGACGCGAGGCCCTCCGTCGATTGGTTTTGATCTAATAAAAGCACTCATCCCATCACTGGTCAGAGTTCTGATTGCATGTATTAGCTCTAGAATTACCACAGTTATCCAAGTAACTGAGTAAGATCTAAGGAACCAAAACTGATATATTGAGCCATTCGCGGTATCGCCTTAATACGGCTTGCACTGAGACATGCATGGCTTAATCTTTGAGACAAGCATATAACTACTGGCAGGATCAACCAGGGAGCTATCACACAACGGATTCGCGCACCGCACGCGCACGCGCGGCACACTCATCACATCAGACGCGTCCGAGGCTTACGCCCAGAACGCGACCCGTGACTTGCTCTCTACTACTCCCTACTCACTTACACTATGTTAAAATAACTAGTTTAAGTAAGAGTGAGCAGTAAAATATGGAATTTGGCGTACACAACGCGCACGAGCCAACGACAAAATCGACTCGGTCGCTTACTGCATACAAGCGCACTCGCGTAATTAAACGCGCGACGCCACTATTGAATGTTTCAAACCAGACTTATGTGTTCATGTTTTAATACGACACGCTTTTAGCGCGCGCACATATACTCTTCTGACACAAACGCGTTCAAATCACATGTATGATTCGGCCCGGTCGTTCAGAGGACACACCCGATGAGAATATAGTGCCTGTTAAGCTTCTCTATTATAAAATCCGCCTCTAGTTATAGAGCGCGGTGCACGTTGTGGCGACTAGCACGTACCATCGAGACGCACGACCCTCACAGAAGGCGAAATACGAATCGGGCACTGAGCAAGTCTCTCGAGCCGCAATATCATGTTGACCACCACCACTTTTACAAATAGCAGTTTTCAAACACATGACTGCGTACGTCACTGACTACATCTTCATCATCATCATCATTATTATACATTGGATCGTATTGTATTCTAATAACCAAAACGCAAAAAGACATCGTAAGAATGTAAAACACTGAACGTGAGACGATCACACACAAACACAACACATATACATTATAACAAACATATGGTTTGACTGGACACCTGAGAAGGGTAGTAGTTTACGCTTTAACTCGCACATATGCACAGTAATAAAACAATATATATGCACGAAAAGCACAACCGACACCCCGCCAAACAGAGTCGAGTATTTGTTATAAGTATCAGTTTTAGTTAGACTTGGTGATCGTCGTCAACAGGCGTTTCACATCAAATACATCAAACGAGTACTGTCGACTGTCTTTTGTTTTTCGATTTTCGAACACAAACTTCTCTAGTCACTCGCTCCCATACATATACGGAATCGTTCGATCGGTGTCGCCGCACGGGTATACCATCTCAAGAAGTGATTTTATGAAAGTTTATATTTTTTTTATTCCCGATTGTTTACCATTGTATATGCGTTAAAGGGGAAGTGGGAGATGTGAAAAATGATTGAAAGTGGGAAAAATGTGGTCAAACGGGAAAAGTGTGACCAAATGGGAATCTTATAAAAATCATATAGTACACATGTACAGGTCACAATATGTGAACGAGAGTCGTGTCTAAGTGGGAATTTTCGATAGAAAACGGGAATTCGGGTCATATCGGGAATAACAGTTTTATAAGAAATCTTAGTTACGAACAGTAAATAACCATTCGAGTGAACGTCTCAGAAACAAGAAAATGACACAAAATGGGAAAAATGCGATCAAATGGGAAAAAAGTGGTTAAGTGGGAAAAACATAAAAAAAATACACATTACAATTTTGGCGACGGCAGAAGTAGTCTAGTATTACGGTCAAATGGGAAAAGTGTGATTAAGTGGGAAAAAAAAAACGCAGACAAATATTGCTACACGAACTACCACCTATGTACACGAACTACCGCCGTAATCTGCGTTCCGCTCTCAGACAAATATTGCTACACGAACTACCACCGATGTACACGAACTACCACATATGTACACGAACTACCGCCAACGCTGTCTTCAATCATATTATTCGACTAGCTACTGTAACATTATATTACTCTACAGCGAGACAGTCATGTTATCATCGTCATCACACATAAAACTTTAGATACTGTACGTAGGGCGAGATTAGACAGTAACTATATCTCATATGTTCAGTGGTGGATGGATACATTGAAATTGAAAACTGTTGCGACACAAAAAAATAAAAACTTTACCAAATATAGGTACACCAACTGGTGCAAACGCTTGTACACCGACTACAGTCGACAAATAACACCAAACACCGAGCCATGTACACGAACTAACGCCGTAATCTGCGTTCCGCCCTCAGACAAATATTGCTACACGAACTACCACCTATGTACACGAACTACCGCCGTTTTTTTTTTACGTAGACGGTGTACCAACCTAACCTAACGTAACATAACCTAACCTACCAACCTAACCTTATCAAATATAACCTAACCTACTAACCTAACCTAACATAATAATGTCGCTTAGAAGGCGATGTTCACGAACCACATCAGTACACGAACTACCGGCGACGGTTGTTCGTGTACATAACAATGTCACTTAGAAGGCGATGTTCACGAACTACATCAGTACACGAACTACCGGCGACGGTTGTTCGTGTACATAACAGTGTCGCTGAGAAGGCGATGTACACGAACTACCGCCGACGGTTGTTCGTGTACATAACAGTGTCGCTGAG
>OU745315.1:9442500-9445000 GCA_916618145.1 Emmelina monodactyla | reverse complement strand
ACACCTAGTCTGCCGGCACGGGTCACCTCGAGGTCGGCCGGAAGAACTCCGGCCAGAACCGGTAGTGCGTCAGTGCTCGTCGAGCGATACGCCTTAGTCAGAAGGATTAAGGCGGGTCTCTGGGTACGTAGAAGCGTACTTCGCACAACGTAGAGGGACGCCCGCTCAAACCAACATGCTGCAGCATACGTTATCGTGGCCGTGTACGTGCCCTTGTACAGAACCTTAAGGGCTCTGTACCGGACACCCCAAGAGGTCGCGGAGACGCGTGACATCTTGCCGAAGCAAGCTGTCCCTCTTTCGCCGATTGACAGCGCATGCTGCGAGAACGACAAACTTGCGTCGACAACCACCCCCAGAACCGTATACGACGTGACACTTTTGACGGAGTCCGCCCCAAACCTGACAGTGGGAGGCCTTTGGAATTTCCCTCTGACCGTCATAGTTGCCGACTTTGCAGAGGAGAAACCCAATCTGTTGCGGACCCCCCAGTCACTCACGAGGCTGAGAGTCGTAGAGGCTTTCGCCTCTATGCCTGCGCGTGAGTTGGCCTCAATCAAAACCGTCACGTCGTCGGCGTAGGCCACCAGGTGGACCCCTTCAGGTAGCGGAAGTCTCAGCAAGTCGTCTAGAAGCACGTTCCAGAGCGTTGGTCCCAGTACCGATCCCTGCGGGCAACCCATCGTTGCCGCCTTCCACACCACCTGGCCACCCGCGAACATGCCGATACGGCGGCGGACGAAGTAGCTCGCCAACATCCTAAAAATGTTGGGCGGGCAACCCCCCCTTTTCGCCTTCAGCAGGATCATGGGCCACCAAGCGTTGTCAAAGGCTCCAGAGATATCCAAAAATATCGCCTGAACATACTTCGACGAGCTCCCACGCGCCGCACTTATGATGGTGTTCAGTGCGGTCACAGTCGACCGGCCTCGTGTGAAGCCGTGTTGGCAGTCCGATAGACCCATTGTCATCTGCGTGGCGCACCTTAACATTACGCGTTCTAAAACCTTACCTAGGATCGGAAGCAGCGTGACGGGGCGGTATGCTTTCGGGTCGGTAAGCTGCTTGCCGTTGCCTTTCGGCAGGACAATCAGTCTACCGTCCTTCCAGACATCCGGAAAGCACCCCTCTCGAACACATCGGCTA
Source organism: Emmelina monodactyla (assembly GCA_916618145.1). Taxonomy (NCBI): domain Eukaryota; kingdom Metazoa; phylum Arthropoda; class Insecta; order Lepidoptera; family Pterophoridae; genus Emmelina; species Emmelina monodactyla. The sequence goes on along the minus strand of OU745315.1, from coordinate 9,443,854 downwards.
AGCACCTCGGCGAACTCGACTGACGCAGCCGCCCAAACGTGCTGCACGATGCGCGCACTCAACCCATCGATACCCGGCGCAGTGTTCGGCAATGCCTTGACTATGTCTCCGATTGTCCCGACCGGCGGAGGAGACGCATCTTCTCCTGACAGAATAAGCGCTGCCGTGATGCGGACTAGCCGGTGATACTCGGAGTCCTTAGACAGATCGTCGTCCGGACACAGAGCGCACATCAGCCCTCGCATGGCTTCGCCGACCCCGCCAGCATATCCTTCGGCTAACTTGACGCCGTTAATTACGTTACTGAGAGGCCGAAACCTCCCACTCGCGGCACGGTAGGCCTGTCCCCAAGGGTCCAGGTTTCCGGATTCAGCAATCGATTTGAAATACGAAAGTTGCGTCTCCTCCATTGCAGCCCTATACTTTGCCCTACGCGTGTGGAACCTAGTTCTGGCAGCTTCCTCCTGCGGGCCCCCGCCCCTACGGTAGGATTGCCATTCCCTACGCGCACGGTAGCACTCGCGGCGTAGCCGGTCTAGGACCGGTGTCCACCACTCGTACCCCCGCTCGGCTCGACCCACCTTTCGCAACCCTAGCGCCTCCTTCGCTGCATGAGTCACCAGACGGGTGAACTGAATTCGACCCACCCGCTCGTGTATCAAGCGCTCAAAGAAATCCCAAGACACACCCCGATCCCGAAAGCGCAACGGTTCCTCCGACAGCTCAGCGCCAGGAGCGGCTTCTTTCTTGCTTGCCACCATAAATGTAATGAGACGATGGTCGCTCATGATGACGTCGGGGCGCACCCTCCATCCTGTTACCAGGATGCCTATTGTTAGCGTCAGGTCGATGTTGGACGATCCGTTCGATGTTGAGAACGTGGCGGGTTCATCTTGAACATTCGCCAAGCGGAGCCCATGTGCCAGGATGAACGCTTCCATCGATTCGCGACGGTGCGTAACATCCGGTCCGCGTCCAATGTACTGCTTCTTCTCACAGTACCACATCGGAGAATGCGCGTTGGAGTCTACCCCAATAATGACCCGCTTCCCTTTCAGGGAACAGAGGACCATGCCGAGATGTTCGAGGTGGACATCTATATCGTCGGCATACTGAAAGTATGCAGATACCAGGTATACTCCGTCCTTGTCGTTGAGTACATGACACACCGTGCAGTGCGTGTTAGACAGATGGTGTAGAACGGAGCAGGCCAGGTCTCTTCGACTGACATAGATGGCCGCCTTGGCATTGTCACCGCATCGCAGTAGTGGTAGTTGTGCGGTCGTTGGAGTTGAACTGGACCCAGGGTAGTATTCCTGGAACAGAATGACGTCTAGGCCCAGTTCGCGGGCCA